>BQKZ01012656.1:0-10927 GCA_036244855.1 Temnopleurus reevesii | reverse complement strand
ATTGAATTAATGTTAACATTTTTTCAGTTCTCCAAGAGTGAATATTCATATTTAAATAATGCACAAGACATCAACCACTACACAATACACTTTTATATACAAATATGAAGATCAATGACCCAACAGCTTAACCAAATCTGTTCCCATGAGAGAGATTGTAATAACATTAACCATACAGTCAGCTATTCACTTGATACTTAAGCTCTAAATTTAGCTATGGATTTATACATTCAGTCAATGTTGTTTCTTGCCAACGAACCCAGTTACATGATATTTTTTAAAGCGGTTGATGACAGTAAGACTACAATATTTGGAATCTAGTTTGCATACATTGTCGCTATGTCTGGCAAGCCTCGGGCAAGCTTCAGGGTTGTCAAGAAAAACCTTTGTGTTAGAGGTATGCATAAAATTGGCATCTATTCGTAAACCCGACTATTCAGCGATATCAACAATAATGTTATATTTCTCTGCTTTTTTTCTTTTCATACCTCTCTCTCGCTCTCTTTCGCTCTCTTAAAAATTGTAGATCAGGAACGACCAACGCCATCCTGCCCAGCTTTGCTTCCATCTCAGAACATCTCGATTGGACAATCAACAGCTGTAGTCAACTACATTACCATGATCTCAGCAACCGACAATGTTGACTCTTCACCGGATATTAGCTGCAGCCCGCCCTCTGGTGTTACGTTCCCTGCAGGTCAAACGGTCATCACCTGTGATTTCACCGACCAATCCCAGAATAATGATTCATGTTCTTTTGCAGTCGTTATTTTAGGTACGACATCAAAGAAAGTTCCGATACTGGAAATGATAATTATAATAATAATAAGAAGAAGAATAAGAATAGCGATGATAACAGTGATGACAATGAAAAAATATTAAGTATTTATAATGCGCACTTTCTAATAAATACCACTGAAGACGCTGCAAAACACATACTGTACATATATGATAAAGACTTGTTATGCCCTTATAATTTTCCCTTCAATCATGGAGCACCAACTCGGGTACATCAGTTACGTTTTTTTTGCTATAACGATATTCTCATCTTCTCCCTCTAATTGCACAATGTCTAGATGCAGAAAAGCCTACCGTGTTATGCTCACCGAATCTAACTCTCCCAACTGCGAATGGTACAAACACGGCGATCGTAAACTTTAACGCATCGGCGACGGATCTCGTCGATGGGTCGGTAAATGTTTTTTGTTCTCGGATCTCTGGAACTTCGTTCACACTGGGTAACACCCTGGTCACATGCTCAGCTAACGACACGGACGGAAATACGGGCGTTTGTAGCTTCAATGTTCTCATCGAAGGTATTTTACTCCGTACAATATGGGCTTAGTGAAAGTCCAATACGTGCCTTAACGGTTGTTCAGATCCGAGAGGATCATCCGGGTATTTTTCTAGTACACCGGGTGCGCGTATTTTTACACTGTGCGTGATCACTTCAATACTAGAAAAACACCCGAATGATACTCTCGGATATGACAACTCTTAAGGTACGTATTACCGGATATCATAGTAATGCCGGACGCGTACTGAAATCTCGCACCTACAGAAAAAAATGCGTGCATGTTGAAGCGCAGCCATTATGAAAAATATGGACTGTTTGAAATGATGATAAGATCTTTAAAAAATCAATTTATTTCCATTCATGTGAATTGTTGAAATGTAGACAAAGTTATTGATTGCTAAATATTAAAGTGTTTGGTAACTGGATTTACCGTACCATGGCGACGTTTCACCAAGAAAATAAATCCACATTGTGCTGCGCACTCCAGGCGCGTACCGCGCTTTTCTCGCTATAAAGGATTTCATGGGCACGCGACTTACAATAATAGCAGAACACTATTATTCTGAGCCGTGAGCCCATGAAATGTTGGTTCTTTAAATCCTGGGTGCGACTCAAGGCGGTGTTTCACCATATTGTTCTTAAAGTTACGCACGACTTAAAAAAAAACTGGAAGACGATAACGAGTGTAATATCAAAAGATCATTCAGCATAATAACTAATACCAGTCGTGTGTAAAGTCGTTCTTGAAGCCATTCTTATCTGGGTAAAATACCACCCAGGTGAGGTAAATTGGGTTGGCAAGAAGAAATTCCTTGTAATGCGGAGCGCCGTAATGGCTGCAAGCCAAAGCCGGATAATAATGCGCGTAGAACTTTCAGCGCCATGAGCACCGATAACGTGGACCTGTGCGCTCAGCAAGTACCTACCTACCTACCTACCAAGTCGGCTAATCTGCCGAAACCTAGTATTGATCCTTCAGTTACTCCTGTCCATCATGATATTTTTCTGTTCGTCTGTGCCAACTGTTCCAGCGTCTGTTTTAAAGTGTTAACATAGGTCTCCCGCTTTCTGCAACGTCCCCATGCCCATGCAAGGACTCCCATCGAATGAGGCCACTTGCAGCCAACTCTAGATGTCGGTAGCAGTGTGCAAAGAGTTGCATCCGTCTTCTTGCTAAACCAGTATCCACCAATATCATTATTATTGTTGTTATTATTATTATTATTATTATTATTATTATCATTCTTATTATTATTATCATTATTATTATTATCATTATCATCATTATTACATCCCCTAATAGATCGAGAGAGGCCTAATGTGGAGTGTCCCCTTCCCTTTGTTACGGCTGGGGTAAACGCCACAGCAGCTCCAGTTTTCATACACGCAACGGCTACGGACAACGCGGACCCTTCCCCTAGGCTCACTTGCAGCCCGGCAAATGGAACATCTCTAGCAGTTAATGTCAGAACTGAATTTACGTGTACTGCGACTGACAACGCAGGGAATAGTCAAAGCTGCCCCGTCTTTCCCGTTACTGTGCGAGGTAAATACTGAGCTTTCGCTTTACAAGGCGAACGCTATTTAAGACTTTATATCTATGGGGAGCCAAAGTGGGTGATAGTCTTACCTGGTATACAATGAGATCCTAGAGGCCTTAAAATTCATTTTATAAATGTAGAAAATTATAACATTTGCCAAATGCGTAAATGACTGCTTCGGTAATCCATTAATTTATCAGCATTAGTAGAGGTTGCGCTGCAAACCGTAAGCTTATTAATGTATATATGTTTAAATTCAAGAACGGCAGATGGCGCTATGGAGTTTTCACCGGAAACAATGCGTGATTTTCAGGTTCTTTATATCAGAGAGCATTATAGGTATTTTTTTTCTGGTACGGAAGTGAATTCGCACAGTGTAAACACCGATGTGTGCTTGAATATTATACCCATAATGCTCCCTGATATAAACAACCGTAAAGGCACGTACATGTATGTACTCAATGAGAGTTGGGGTAACCAACTTATGTTACGAACACTCATGAATGGGTGTCATTTATGCCAGGCTTTAAACCGAAATAAAACAGTTGTTTTGCTTTTTATTTTATATATTTGTTCAGATTAACTAACATTACATCAGACGATGTTTCTTTGAAGTGGACAATTGCCTGGTGTAAGTGAATGTAACGACATTTAAAAAAAATCGCAGAAGAAATTTTTGTTCAGTTTATAGTTTGAAATAATTTCATTCAGTAAACAATCATTTACTGCTGCCAGATGGGGTTGTGGGAACTATCATTCTTCCCGAAGTGAACTTGCGGCGACTGTCATCAAAGGGGCAAAGCCCCCAAAGTGATAGTCACATCAGCGTCACTCAAAGGATGTTGGTTTCACCAAACCCGTCTGGAGGCTGTTGAGTAATGTTCTTCAGTAAATGATTGGCAGAGTTTCACTCTCCGGTTGATTAATAAAAATGTCCTCTTATTTCTTTCTTTCTTTTTGTAGAGCCCGTGGCAAACTGTATAGCTCCTAGTATTTCATACTTTGGCGAGTGTTATTGTAAGTCGGTCATCATCGTTCAAAAGTTACACCTTTTAGGGGTGTTGCTAGAAAGTTGCAATCGATTTCAAATTGTGCATTTTCATTCACACACGGTCTGTGCTTCTGAGAGGGCTTGCATGAAAATGTGGTTTAATTTGATGTGCAGGTCTACCGATCAATTGCAACTTACAATTAATCGCAATTTTCTAGCAACACCCCTTGGTTTTACATTTGCTTCATAAATTGTGTTTCATTTCCGTATTTAATACGGGTTCATGTTTTCAATTTTTCAATTCAAAATAACATTTATTTTTTCCTTCAAATAAATCAGTGATGTACAGTGTAGCAATGTACAATTGTAATCAAATTATAGGATAATTAGAACATGAATCATTAAGGTACGTAAACAAATTGAAGGAAAAGGCGCAGATCCAGATGTTTATTTTTATTTTTTTGTTTGGTTAATCATTTTACTTCATTACACCTCCGATATTCATATCGTTACCAGAAGTACCCGTCAAGGACTCGTCTTTTGAAAGGTCAAAGTCGAAGTGTCAAAGGTCGCGATCACTAAAAATCGTCAGCAACAACTGACATGTGCATGTTTGTCTACTTAGCTGAATCAATTTAGCAAAGGTCAATAGCAACGGGTTCACAGGTCAACCACCAATATTTAAGGAATAACTTGGCTGATGCTAATGAAAGAAGAGGCAATGACGGATCAGCTTTGGAATGTTTAGGTCATGGGGTCGTAGGTTAAACATTAATAGCTGCAAACAGTATGCGGCTTCCCGTACGGATTTGAAAGGAATTTGTATTAGCGGATGCAATTCGACAACTTGAAAAGTGGTTTCAGGCGGTGTTTCATCCGTTGTTTTTAAAGTTGTGCATGACTGTATGGAGGACTGGAGTACGTCAGCGAGTCTATGACGCATAAGATTCTCGTCCTGCGTACACCCTTTCTTAAAGTCTTTCTTAAATTGAAACACCACCCTGGCACGTCCTTTTACAAAGGGTCAAGGACAATGGTTTAAAATACATGTAGTGATTCAGATCAGGGTAATTTCTGAGGCATGTTGCAGAGACATTCTATTGTTGAATGTCGGAATCTAATAAGCCGGGGGTAATGATAGGTCTTCTTTGTCACAGGGCACCCTAAGTGAACATGGCTGAAGCGATTGCCCTAGGCATATTAAACCGAGCACACACCTTACGACAGTCTTTTTATTCGATTCGGGAGCCGTGGTAGCATTCTTTATAGGCATTTTTAAAAATTAAATCTCCCCGATTCTTTTTCTGAAAACTTAAAAGAATACGAGACATATAATTTCCACGCGTTAATCGGCTGTATATTCAATACATGAGGACAGATTAGTTCCGAAAGAAAAACAATCTTAAGACTTCTCCAGCTGTTTCGACTACCTTTTGTTGTTAATCCTTCTGTTGTCAGATTGTGCATTATTTTCTGTTAATTCTTCTTAATTTTTCTATTTATCTGAGTAATCGGACTCTCGATATATCTTTCTTTTCTATGGGTAAAATACCTTTGAGAGATATTATAGCACTTTCCTGCTTAAAAATGGATCGTATTAAGTCGGTCAGAAGGTGTGCATTGGGTCTTTCTGTAAGAAGTGGGTTATCAGGATATGGAACTACTGTGCGGGTGTAACAATAACGAGCCGGTTACTTTTTAATAGCATTACAAAGAAGCATTGAATTGGCGTTCGACTAACGAAAATAGATTATATCGTGTTTCTTATTTTTGCATTTGATTCACAGATTTAGAACGGCTGACTACGTTCATTGTGATCGAGGAGATCAACAGCGTAACAGCGATTGCTAATGCAGAACTTTTACAAATGATTGGGCCGATGTATGCCGAATTTGTAAGACAAGTCCAAAATCTTGTGAGTTAAAACAAGTTTTGTATACTAGCCGTTTTATGAGATAGGGCCCGGTCACATCGCATGCGGAAAGACGTGGCTCGGTAATAATGGGTTTTCGAAATCGGTGAACGGAAGTTCAATTGTGGGCGGAAGAAAATGAGTGCGCATCATTAATTGCACACATTCGATGCGCGCTTTTTTTCCATCCAAAGGTCACCGTTCACCAATTTAGAAGTCCCACTATTTACGGACGTCGACTGCTGTATGCCATTGTCCGATTGTTAAACACCCTTGCGCGCAGAAGCCATGCAGTAACAACCCTCGTTAACCCTTTCAGGACGATAGAACACGTTTCGTGTTTTGGTTCAATAACTTTTGATGTAGCGCTCAAAAATTATACCAGATGTATGAGCAGAAAGAGAAAAAAAAATCTACACTAAATCTGCCTATTTTTTATCCTGTCACCATTTGTCACTGCACACTGAGAATTTTTTGAATGAAAATAATCACTAAAATGGTCATAGATCCTTAAATTGGCAATGCAGACATCATTTGAAAATCACTATTTTCCACGTAAATTGGCAACTTTTTATCTATTCAACATGCTTTTTGACAAGAAGTTTCAATCTGGTAACATATCATTCGATTGGAATGTTCTAAAAAAGAGAATCGAAAATGTTAGTGTTGCCAATTTAGTAAAGAAATAGTGACTGAATTTGTTGTAAAATAATTCCTGTCCTGAATAGGTAAATGCCATGTTAGGATCGTTGTTACCGGGCCTTTTTTTTTCAAAACAATCGGGTGTGATAATATATTATATGGATAAATTTTATGGATATCGCAATATACACATTTCATGCATTCGCTATGCATAAAGGTAATATTATTCTTTGCAGCCCGAAGTGTTGCCGGACATAACATCATGTAATGTATGCAAACTGGGTTAAAATTATTTGTAACTAAACGGCTTAATCAAGGAATAGCATGTCACTACGTTCGTTCGCAAGACACGAATCTCTGGGTAAACCGCTGCTGACCACTGGTCCCATTTTGGTTGCGATTTCTACACACAAGCTGCGCGCCAAATAAGAGCGAGTACATTTGGTGACGTCAGTAGAATACATGTAGTTTGGTGGTGAAAATAGAATTTTGTGGCATGTACCTTTTTCAACTCGATTATTTTTTTTAGGTTATAGCATCCTACAGTTATGCATATTTGTTACATAACCTCTTATTAGCTCTCCATAGATATAAAATTTGACATATTTCAATTTTGCCAATCAATATGATGTTTTTCATTTCAGTCAACGGTGACGAAGGGCACGTCGACCGGAAGTAATAAGTCATAGTTTTGTGCGTCTGCTTATAGTTACGTCGCAGGTAGTTGCGCACGTAAAAAATGAGCAGACGCGTAAAACTATGACGTACTACTTCCGGTCTACTATGAATGTGACTGTGAATAATGAAATCGAAATCTCCATATTATGGTGTTTTCAATTTCAGTCAACTGTGACGAAGGGCTACCAGAAGTAGTAGGTTGGGGTTTGCGCGTCTCCTCATTGTTACTTCACAGGTAGTTTTGGACGTAACAATAAGAAGACGCGTAAAATTATGACGTACTACTTCTGATTGACTGTGGCTGTGACTGTGACGAATGAAATTGAAACCTCCACATCATCTACTTTAAGTCCGTACCATCCTCGATAAGACAGAGCTTGAAGTCCGTATCATCGTCGACAGCATTCATTCTGGTAGCATCCTAATCAACATGCACATAGACGCGCATGAAATAATGATTTTGATTTGCACGTTCCGATCAACTGCAACTTTCGATCAATTGCAACTTTTGAACGACACACCCATTATAGCCTCTTAGCTCTCCATAGATATGAAATTCGACATATTCCAATACGTGTCTTTACGGTTGTATCCGCGAGCATGCTTGGATGTATTCTATTTAATACACACCCGGTGCGCGCGTTGTTTACACTTCGCGAGATCCCTTCCGTACTAGAAATCTACCCATCATGCTCTCTGATATGAACAACCGTAAAGACACGTATTGAAATATGTCAAACTTCATGTCTATGGAGAGCTACGAGGCAATGGGGGTATTGTTCAATGTTTACGTATTTTCCCAATCAATATCTACTTTAAGGTCCGCACCATTCTCGGTAAGACAGAGCTCCAAGTCCGTATCATTATCGACAGTATTCATGCTGGCAGCATTCAAGTCAACATGCACATAGACGCGCTGGGCCGTACGCCTGAGGAGGCAGCTGCTAGCAATGCTGACATTGTTGCGTCATCATTCACTAATCTTCGTGTAGTGCAGGAGCTGCCCTCTGCTGGGGAGTATTTTACATTGTCGCTCTTCCAGAACAGAGGTAAGTTCTTATTCATTTATCTATTCAATTATTCATTTATTATATTTTTCATATTCAAATATACAGGTACAAAAGATCATTAAATCCGCTGTTTTGCACCAATTTCCTGATTACTGACTTAGAGAGTTTTTAAGGCCCAAATGATGAATTGCTAGTTGTTGGTAGAATACACACATCCAACTCCCCTAAAAATTACATAAAACTTAAAGGATGCTTACTATTATTGATATCGTATTTTGAAAATTGCACGTTTCTCATGATATACCGAATGATCAATAGTCCAAAGACTAGCTTACACGTATAGGCAAAAGGGGGACGTGCATTTCATAGAATAAGAGGGAAGTAAATTTCGTTTGTTTGTCTCTAGCTATCGTTTATGCTTGAATGGAAGTAGTTTAGCTTGTCCAAATCATTCGTCCCTTCTGCTTATAGTGAGTTGTGTTATATGATGGGAGGTCTAACGTCTGTGCAGCTTAACGTTCAACTTGAAAAAGCATGAAGTCAATAAATATCCTATTCAATATCAATATTAAGCTGATATTATAACAAATATCCTAAAGAGTCGGTCCAAGAAATATCTCAACTACATCTGACCAGGAAAATGTAATTTAAGATGAAATATACACCCCTCTCATTTTTGCAGTTCAAAATATTTGGCATCGTTCTCTGCATCCCATTCACTTTACGTGGAGGCGCCGTGGTGTAGTGGTCGCGACTCTCGCCTTTCAACTAGAGGGTCGTAGGTTCGAATCCTACCCAGGGCGTCAATTTCCTTCAGCAAGAAATTAATCCACATTGGGCTGCACTCAACCCAGGTGAAGTGAATGGGTACCTGGCAGGAATATTTATTCTTTGAAATGCCAAGTGCGCCGTGACTGGCTGCCGGGCTAAAACCAGGGTAATAATAATGTAAAGCGCCTTGAGCACTCAGCAGAGTGGATACGTGCGCTATATAAATTGCATCTATTATATTGCATCTATTATTTACACGCAGTTGGTGATTTTTAAGAAAAAAGTCTTCATTTTAACCAGCGCACGAGTTGCCAATGAGGCGCAGATGAGCAACCCAGCACATAGAAGGATGCCCTTACCATATTTTATGTGTCTGTGATACTTTGTTTTCTCCTTCCAGTTCCCGATTCATGCAACAATTACTGCCTGAATGGTGCTTCATGCTACGTCAACGAAGCAGACGCGCCTATGTGCACGTAAGTGCTACACAGCGTGTTCACACACCTCCCCTGGTTCAGTCCATGTGTGAACGCTCGCCAGAATCTCACACCCTAAGGCCCTGGTCACCTAGAGGCCCGGAAGCCACACGATACAACACGACTCTTTGTTAATTCACAGTTAACTGCTTCAGAACAACGAGTCGTGTTGAATCATGTTCAATCGTGTTGCTTCTGGGACCCTATGTGACCGGGGCTTTAGATGGCAAACTCACGGTGAAAGGAACCGGGATTTTAGCCTGCATCGTTAAACCCCTCTCCCCCGCTAGCGATACATTCTTGTTGTTTTTACGTTGACCCAATACATGTCCACCCGCCTATATGGTGTGTTTTTTAATTTCAGTCAACTGTGACAAAGGGCACGTCGACCGGAATTAGTACGTCATACTTTTGCGCGTCTGCTTATTGTTACGTCACATGTAGTTGAGCATGTAACAATGAGAAGACGCGTAAAACTATGACGTACTACTTCCGGGAGACTGTGACCGTGACGAATGAAATCGAAACCTCCATAATATCCCATGTCCCGGGAGATAGATTCATCGTGTGTGAAGAGTCGACCATGGGAGAGATAGGAATCACTTATCCATCTCACGATCAACGTGAGACTGGCCCTGGGATGAGCGAACACCGTAACAGTCAACGGCTGATCTAGAGGCTAATACGTACCTCTATGGTTATTCATATCAGAGAGCATGCCGGGATATCTTTTTAGTACAGGGAAATTTTAATTACCGGACAGCATGTTACTACCAGACGTGCATTGAAATCGCACACCCGCAGAAATATGCGCGCATCTCGAAGCGCAGCGATTCTGGCAGATATAGGGTGTTGGGTATGTTGATGAGATCTAAAAAAAAAAACCTTTCAGTTTATTTTCATGACTGTAAACAGCTGAAATATGTTTACATTTGACAACATCATTGACTGTGATATTTTAAAGTGGCCGGTAACTGGATTCACCACTATACATGTACACCAAGTGATCTCGCGCTGATTATGCTTTGCAGAATCATTGCTGCACTAGAAAGATACCCCATCATGCTCTCTGTTATGAGCAATAGTAAAGGCATGTACATGTATTCTTCTGAATGGTCTCAGATCATATCCTCTTATTTCGGAGACGATTTAACTGCTTGTGCCATCCTCGTAACATAGACATATCCATGTTTGTGGGTGTTTTACGTGGGCGGCACTGGAAGTTAAGACGTCTTCGCAAGAAGAAAATAGCCAAGACGCTATGTAGCAACTGGCCCGATGGTTGGCTAATAGAAGGGAGGAGATGAATGTTGCCGCATCACCTCTCATAGCTAATACGATGTTATTAAGGGCTTCCAACTCGATTAATAAACCTTTCAACCCCCAACTGTATCTCGATGATGAGTATAAAGTAAATAATTACCTTTTGGTTTGGACATCGAAACGATATATCATATCCCTGGATCTGAATGTGCGCACATGATTGTTCAGCTTCGGTTCAGTTCAGGGCCCCGTAACATAAAGGTTTGTGATTAATTGCTAATCTGATAGCGATTGATATCAATCGCAAGTCTTTGTCAAATCATATACTAAAGTTTGCAACTGATCG
>BQKZ01012654.1:12962-23090 GCA_036244855.1 Temnopleurus reevesii | reverse complement strand
AAATTTGAGCAAAATCGGATAATCCATTCAAAAGTTATGAATTTTCAAAGTTTTGATTTACACCCCTCACGGGCTCCTTAAATTGGCAAACGCACAGGCACAAAATGGCTGCCAACATGGAGAACTCTCCATTCGCTTTGTACACAAAATTTCACATTTTCCTCTTTGTCCAAAAAAGTAGACAAAATTTTGATTCTTCGGTTAAATATATATTATAGCCATATCAATTCTGCAAGCATTCCAGAAAGAACGGGATTGATTCCTCATTTGAAGTATGATATTGATCCATTTTCAATAAATTTATATACAAAGTGAATTAATTGATTTATTGCTAAGTCATTATTGCCAATGTAGGGCGGGTGACATTTTTCGTTCGTGATATACGCTCTTTTCCGCGTACCCAGGGCGTACCTTTAAAGACATTCTCACACATTGTGATTTTGTTATTTGAAAATGTGAGCAGTACGCCTGTGTAGGTCGTACTTTGAATTTTAGCATTTTTGTAGCACTTAACTTTGATTTTGAGGCCTGATATTTACACAGATTAGTTTCTGTACACTCAACCATTTCAGTTGCATTTATCATTTTCAGAGAAATTACAAATAAGCACGTAAGATTAGACTTGAAAATTATATTTTCAGACGCCGACCGGGGTACATAATTTATCCTAAGTCTTAATTTCTACATGGAATGTATACCAAAATATAAATAGTAATAATAACAAAAATCGAAATAACCGACGCAAATTTGCAAAAAGTCATTATTACGCATCCCAAAAAAAAAATTATGCCATTTCCTAATTTTTGCGATGCTCTTTAATTTCCAGTTTGTTCTTTTGGCGACATCTCTAATTACGGCACGAGTTTCAAATTCCGACTTTATTCATAAGCAAATTAAAAGGGAACTTCACCCAGACATTTGAGTGCGCTCAGTTGATGAAGAAAAATACAGTGGTCAAACTGTGAAAATTTGAGCAAAATCCGACTATCCATTCAAAAGTTATGCATTTTCAAAGTTTTGATTTAAACCCTTCATGGGCTCCTCAAATTGGCACCGTACAGGAACAAAATGGCTGCCAACATGGAGAACTCTTTTTCACTTAAACATATTATAGCCACATCAATTCTGCAAGCATTCCAGAAAGAACGGTGCTGATTCATCATTTGAAATATGATATTGATCCATTTTCAATAAATTTATATATAAGTGCATGAGGATTTCTCCATGTATGACATCACAGATGATGCTAATTGGCTATACGTTGCCAATTCAAAGATGCCCAGCACAAGTGGAAATAATAACTTTGAAAATTCATAACTTTTGAACGGATTATCCGATTTTGCTCAAATTTTCACTTTTATTTATTTACTGACTATACATCATTGTCTGGGTGTAATTCCCCTTTAAGTAGCCAAACACAGTGAAAGGCACTGAGCACATTAGTTTGTGTTCAGATTTCGTTGAAGCCACATCATAGGCGTTGTCTCCTTTTATTTTCTTCATCTACGTTCTTGGCCAAGTCTGTTTACTTTCAACGTTTGTTCTTCTGTGCTTTTGTTTCTAATTCGAAACACTGTTTAATGGAGCAGCCCAGTGCTATGTTATGCTGTAATTAGGGTCCTATAAACCAATAAGCGGTGGCATGTGCCTTTGTTATAACGTTGAATAATTAAATCAAATATAAATTCTGTAAAGTAACGCCTAAGATGAAAGCTGTAAGCTGAATTTGTTTAAAATAAATATTATATTACGTATACATGATTTTCAGTAGCAAATATAAACTTCTATTGCTATTTATTAATTCCAAAAACCAGGAAAAGTAATGGATTACGGAGGCTTTCTATTTGCTTTGACGACATTATTAGTATGCCATTCTTTTTTCAGATTTCAGATCTTTTTTTATTTTTCACTCAAATCATAACAATTACAATTTAACATAAACTTACATGGATATAAAAGAAAAAAATATAAGAGTAAGATAAAATAACAAATATTAAATATTATGACATATGGTACAAATATATAAACACGTTGCATTTGAAATTATGTTGAGGAAAAACAGAGGCATCCAAAGAAAAGCTTAGCTTGTTTGGGTATGGATACCTCAAAATGACATTAAACTTAAATATATTCTTATTTCTTTCATTTTTTATAGTACAAAAAATAAATTCTTCATGCTGGATTATGCTATGAAGGGTATTAGTGTGTGAGTGGTGTGAGTGCGTTTGTATGTGTGTGAGTGTGAGTGTGGGTTTGATGACTTGTATAGTGGTGAAACCACCAGGGTTTGTAATAGAGACCCATGACACAACGTTTCGACTAAGTGGACTGCCTGTCTTCAGGCTTGAATCACGGCAATACTACCAGGGTTCATTGGAGGGAACATTAGCACGACGTTTCAACTAGTTTGACTGTATGTTCTCGGGCTTGGGTAGTGGCGAGATCACTAAGATTTATTTACACGACGTTTCGACTAGGTTGCCTGCCTGTATTCAGGCTTGAAACGTGTCAATTAAGACCACCTGGGTTCATAGTAGAGAACATTAGCACGACGTTTCTGCTAGATTGACTGCCCGTTATCAGGTTTTCGCAGTAACGAGATCTCTTCGACTAAGAGGGTGTTGTTCAAAAGTTGCAATTGATTGCAAGTTGCTGTTGATCGGAACGCGCCAATCAAAATCATTGTTTCATGCGCGTCTTGTTAAATGCGCATACCGTGCGCGAATCTTATTAATCCTCATTCCCTGTCAGAATATCAATGTCTTGTGGAAGTGCCACTATTAAAGGGGAACTGTACCCAGACATTGATGAACTGTCAGTGGATGAAGAAAAATACAATGATCAAATAGTGAAAGTTTGAGCAAAATCCAACAATCCATTCCAGAAAAGTGGACAATAAATCAACAAAATTCATTCCGAAATGCATGCAGAATCAAAATGTCCATATCATACTTGAAAAGAAAAGTACAATTTTTTCTACTTTTCTAGTGAAATTCAGTGTACAAAGTGAATAGAGAATTCTCCATGTTGGGAGCCATTTTGTGCCTGTACGTTGCCAATTTAAGGAGAACATTGGGGGTTTAAATCAAAACTTTGAAAATTCATAACTTTTGAATGGCTTGTCGGATTTTGCTCAAATTTTCCCAGTTTTATCATAGTATTTTTTTCTATCCACTGAGAGTACATTTAATGTCTTGGTGAAGTTCCCCTTTAAGCAGCTTTATGAAATTCCATGAAAATGTCTGTCTGAGGTCAAATAAACTAGGTCAAAACGGGACTCAGTTTTGAAGGTCAAGGTCATAATTGTGTCATCTAGATCAGTCCTGATTGTTAATTTCCTTTTTTCCCATCATCATCTTGGCACAAGACTTGCTTGAAAGCCACACACCACGACTCGTGTTCCCATGGATTCACTCGCGTGTAAAAATAATGCTATGTAAAAATCATCAAAGAAGTGTTGGGAACAATAAGTTTTAGACTTGAAGCTTTAGTATCTCATCTTATTTCCTGCATCTGTATGAAAAAATCCTATTTGTACTAATTTCTGCCATCTCATGGGACTCATCCGAACCCCCAAATGTTCTTCTAAATGTTCAAATGAAAAATTATGTAAGGATGGATCCCAATGTTAGTTAATATCATAATTTCATTTTAAAAAAATATGTTGATACGGGACCACCTGACATAATCAATGGTATGTGGTGTGAAGTATAAAATGAGACAACAAATGAAATTCGATAAAGTGAACGAGGGGCATGTAACAGAAAGAGATATGAATAATTTTGCAAATAATCGTATCTCTTTGGTACATATTTTGCCATAGACTTAGGACTGATATTTAATGTCGTTTAAATTTTTTATTTTATATTACAGACCCCAGATCTATTGTATCTCCTTGGATAGATAAGGGTCATCGCATAAATATCATCGCAAAATATATAAGCTTTTTGATGGGTCTCCCTAGACTATGGATTTTTCGTGTTTTTCGCAGCCTTCGGAGTAGTCATGACTTTGGATGAGGATGAAGAAATTACACCTACTTATATAGCTGCCTCACAAACATAATAAACCCCTATTATATCAAGTTTAATGTAGAACCATTCCTTGTAGAGAAAGACATCTCAATTTTCAAATGGTGTCTACGAAATGTAGTTCAACAACATTTATCTTTGCTATAGATTATGGTCTCCTCAGAAAACAACGAATCCTCTTGCATTTGTCCTTTCATGCCCAAAAGAGGGCGTTAACATATTTCAATATTCGCGCTTGATTGAATACCTGCGTGTCACGTACAACTAGCTACGTCACGATTCCAAGATGACGCAAAAAATGCTCTCAGTTGGTTTAGGAAAATTTTGCTCAATAGTTGCATACCCCATGATGCGTTTCACTTTTGCGTGTCAAAAGCTAAATGCAATTCGATGCTTCTCCGAAATAAAGTGGGCAAAATTCAATAGCTTTGCAAGTTGATAATTTCAATGTTTTATTACATTTTCTTCTTTAGGGTACCCTATTTTCCACAAACTGAAAACAGCATATGTACTGTCGAAGTTTTTTTTTCGTTTTTTAGTTTCCTTAACTCGTCAAACAGTTTTATGATGACTGTTGTTGTGTGTTCAGATTGACGACTTGCTGAAAATAAATAACGCATTGATCAAGTAAGAATATAAAATTATTAGCTTTTCCAATCGCTTTCCTGATCATCCTTATTAATATTTCTGTGATTTAGTTTATTGATTCTAGATTTGCAATTACCCCCATCTTGAGGCGTCAGGTCCCGTACTGTAAGCAGAAGGAGCAATGGATATGGACAAAGTAAACAACCTCCATTCAGGCCTTCACAATAGCTAGATAATATACAAAAGAATTCACATCCCATCTTATTCTGCGAAAAATATCGAACAGATGTCGGACCTATTCAGTGAATAAATAGGGAAGCTGCTTTCTTTTGCGTTCATGACGCTATTGATTGAGGAAGGCTTGAATGAAGTTGCCTAAATTCCTTTGCCCTTTCAGCTCAGTGTGAAGTGCTACTGTGGCCTGCTAGCTATCATGGCTACTACCCTACGTTGAAAATATTTTTTAAATGATCAAAATAAACGATTGCTTTATGTCAAAGTTTTCATTCTGGACATATCCGAAAAACTCGTAATGTATGATGTTTAAACGTAAACCAAAAACATATCAATTGAAACTGTACTTAATTTAATAATGTTGAAACTACCTGCATGGCTACTTAATAGGCATCAAATATGCAATTGCCAACAATTACTTTTGGGAATTTATAGTATGTCTCATTAAACACGCAATCATGTGACAAATGCAAAGCTATTGTGAAAGTTCAGTATTAATTTAATGGCGCGTAAGTCAGGGAAGATAATTCGTATTATACGAGTTATCTTCCCTGAAGGCTTATGACGAATTAATTCTAATAGATTTAACATGTTTTGTGTCGTAAATCAGTGCAGATGAGATTTATAACAACTTAGATGTTATCAATCGGACTGTTTTATCATTATTTATTATACATCTGTCTGAATTTGTCTAAATTTGATGTTTTCTACTTATTTTCTATGTGTATATCATGTTCAATTCAACCCTTGGTTGCCATGCATGAATTGCTATTAAAACCATTTATCTATCTATCTATATATATATATGTATATATTTATCCATCTATCTCTCTATCTATCTATCTATCTATCTATCTATTTATCCATATATCTATCTATCTATCTATCTATATCTATCTATTTATCTATCTATCTATTTATATATCTATCTATTTATCCATCTATCTCTCTATCTATCTATATATCTATCTCTCCCTCTATCTATCTATCTATCTATCTATCTATTTATCCATCTATTTATATATCTATCTGGTAGAAATGATGGGGTTTTGTCAAATTATAAGATCTAAATGCACAGGTCAAGTACACGTTATTCCTGCTTTGACAACTACACTGTACATCATCGCTACTAGATCCTTGGTTCAGGCTATTCTGACGTTGTTCTAGAAATCGGATTTGATCAATAAAACGCTGGAAATGACATTGAACAATTGGTGTCCATCGCCCGGGAAACGGGGAGAACAAAATGGCCATCACTCATCGGAGGGAAGCAAACACATCATACACGGACAGAGAAATTATTGTCATATTTGTTGAATGTTTCAAAAATGCACTCAGAATCCATCTTTTTATAAGTGCTTTCAATTAGTATCTACACATATATATCTCATTTCTTATCTATTTGTACTTTTTGTTGTTGTACCTATTGCTTCTGCTACTCTTTAATTTTACCTGTACTGTGCCTTGAGCACATTATGCATGTGAAATCTGGCGCATTAAAAGTACCCCTATTATCATTATTTATTTATCATTATTTATTTATCATTATATCACATGGACTTAAAAATTATAATTGAAACTTTACTTTAGTTTAATAGCGCTTAAACAAAAAAAAAATAACCTCTATTTCCCGATGAATGCAAAGCGTTTTATATTGATACATATTGTAGGTGAGATTTACAAACTTATACAATATCAAAAATTGGACTTTATCCAAAAAAAAGAAGAAGAAAAAACAAATCTTATTTTTTCTTAAAATTGCAAGATCTAAAAACACAACTCGATTACAATTTACTCCTGTTTTAATAACTGTACTGCATACATTACAACTAGGCTGAGTTCACGCTATTCTGACGTTGTTCTAGAAATCGGATTTGATCAATAAAATGCTGGAAATGACAGTGAACAATTGGTGTCCATCGCCCGGGAAACGGGGAGAACAAATGGCCATCACTCATCGGAGGAAAAACAAACACATCATGCACGGACAGAGAAAGTATTGTCATATTTTATGGTTTATATCACATGGACTTAAAAATTATAATTGAAACTTTACTTCATATAACAATATATTTAGCTACCCACATGGCTCTTTAATAAGCATCACTTTAGAGTAAATGCATATTCAACATGCAATTATGTTGCAAATGCAAAATAACTACGCAAAATCACTTTTTCTTTTTGTAGTTTAATGGCGCTTAAATAAGAAAAAAATTACTTTTATATCCCGATGAATTTTAAGCGTTTTATATTGGTAAATATTGTAGGTGAGATTTACAAACTTATACAATAACAATAATTGGACTTTATAAAAAAAAAACAGATCCTCTTTTTTTCTTAAAATTGCAAGATCTAATAACACAACTCGATTACAATTTACTCCTGTTTTAATAACTGTACTGCATACATTACTACTAAATTCTGAGTTCTGGCTATTCTGATGTTGTTTTAGAAATCGGATTTGATCAATAAAATGTTGGAAATGACAATGAACAATTGGTGTCCATCGCCCGGGAAACGGGGAGAACAAATGGCCATCACTCATCGGAGGGAAGCAAATACATCATACACGGACAGAGAAATTATTGAAACTTGCACGCAATCAAACTGTGGCGCTTTAAAGGAGGCGGTGTGACGAATTTTGTTGGGTCGACTCACATCTTTGCGTTTTAGCCTGCGTCGGCCCAGTCCAGATTCTGAATGATTTCTTTGAGAGCGCTATATCTAACAGATTTACTTTCCTTTTCATTTGCTGTAGACCGAAAGAGGGCGCGACCCCGAGAATTCATGGGCAACGAATACCGCACGCCACTAATTGTGTCGGGTGACTAATTTGTTTTGTCATGTTACCCCGTTTATATAAAAAAAAATGATCATATGGGGTAGACCACTGGGGTGTAGAGACATTTTGAAACCGTTCAGAATCTGAACTAACGTCGTCACAGCGGGGGGGGGGGGGGGGGGGGGGGGGGGGGGGGTGTAATATAAAACGCTCCCCGAGCGCACAGTATACGCAGATCAGACGGTGGACTGAATTTCGGCTTGCGCCAAAGGAGCATGCGCCGAGCGTCAGTCCACCGTATGACCCACGCATCTAGAGAGAGTTGTTTTTTTTTTTTCGAAAACGCTGGGCTGAGCCAGGCTAAAAACGCCAAGGTGTGAGTCGGCCTTTATGGGTGGTGTGACGAATTGTGTATGGTGAGTAAAATTCTGTACTTTGCAAACATAATCATTTGGGCTCATTCAAATAGAAGCATCTATGTCCAACATATGCCCATCATTTTAATGCCCTCCAAGAAGCAAATATATTCAGGGGACTCGCTTGGCTGAAGCTAAATCCGTCCATTACAATCATTATTGTTTATAACAAAATTTGTTTGTAACAAAACATTGCTAAATTTCTTATTGACTTGTTTTATGATTTGCTTTAATAATAAATGTGTACAATTGTATTCATTTGAACAGAATATAAAAAAATATTGACTGTTCATGTCAATGAACTTTAAATTAATGAATTTCCAAATTCCTGGGGCCAATTGCACGAAAAAGTCTTAGTTATCCTCTTCATGCTAAGGCGTCTTAATTTCTTGTACCACCCTCTTATTCATTTCGAGCAATCGGCCCCAGGACATTTCGGTACCTATTCCAGGTTTGCAACCAGATAACTGGAATTTTTTAATAGGAAAGTTCAAATATTGACGGAGTGGTCGCATTCTATCGATTTTTTTTATTTTATTTTTTTCTTTGATATAAGCCCCCACCCCCCTCACCACCCATCCCAGCTACGTATAAAAAAAAAATAGATTACTCGTATATAAGCCCTTTCATTACATTCCGCTGGTGAGTTGACAAGCTATAAAATTATATCAGTTTTGCGCAATCGCTCTTCCCTTTGAAATTGCTTTCAAATTTCCGAGATTTCTATTTTCCAATTCGTCACGATTGTCTTTCAAGCAGAATGTTCTCAATCATTCACAAGGAACCCGTGCTTTGGAAGGAAATGATGATGACACAGCATGAGTATAATGCAAGACAATATGTCCAATTGATGTGAAACAGCTCGTGCGGGCTAATGGTTGCTATGCAACACGCTTGATCAATGTTAATATAGGTTTCCCCGATTAATTTCACACTATTTTCAAAACGATTTTAATTTCGAGCATTTGATTTCCCGCAGAATGCATTTGGTTTCTTACTTGATTTTTTCCGAAATTGAATGATCGAATGGCTTGAGAACGGTATGAAATTGACTAGGAAAACCTAGATTTATAAGGATCGCATCATGTAAGATTCTAACACATGTACAAATCAGTTTTTCGCGAACAAAATGGTGTAAGAATGATCAGCACCCATGTATTGTTTTTTAAATGGAAGATTTGATGTAGCATACTACTGCAGTTGGGGCGGATTTTGAATTCATTCATTTCGGCGCCAATGTATCAAAGAGCATATTGAAAGAACTCTCATTACCGTACTGTTTAATAAGGGAAGTGGAGGGCTGTTACTCGACCCCTTTGGGGCGCCAATTGGGAAAGCAGCCCCTTGGCCCCTAAATTTGCCTAACTGATGCAGAAGTGTATGGACTGGTTTGTACTGGACCTGCCACCGGGAATGAATGGGTTGTGGGTATAATTTTTTAGTATAACATACGTTTTCTGAAAACTGGATGGGATCTGCGTGATATTGTAATTCCAAGGCATATTGATAATATTGATAATAATAATGATAATAATAATAATAATAATAATAATAATAATAATAATACTACTACTACTACTAATAATAATAATAATAATGAAATACTTTTATATAGCGCATAACGCAATCATGCGAAAGTCCCCATGCGCTTAAAAGAACATAAAAAAAAGGAGAAAGAAGTCAGAGGAACTGGGATTATCACTAAATTAGTTTTTAAAAAGATGTGTTTTCAGGTTTTCTTCTGAATTTTTCACATGGTGTGGCATATCAATATGATCTTCCAAAATTTTGCTGTTGTTCCTGATTTTTTAAATCTATTTTCACAGGGTCTGCTTCACTGCAGCTGTCAGTAGAATATATGCTATTTCTTGTTGTATTAAAGTAACTATTCCTGATGTTCACGTCACAGTTCAAGCTCCTAAACGTGCTTAATTTCAAACCTTCAGTATAAATCTATTCTGATTGTATATAATATGTATATGCAGTAGACAGTTATCGTGTATCCGATATGTAGCCCCCCCCCCCCAAATAAGAAAAAACCCACAGCAGCGCTCCCCCCCCCCCCCCCCCCCCCCCC
>BQKZ01012650.1:2407-13300 GCA_036244855.1 Temnopleurus reevesii | reverse complement strand
TTAGAATCTCAATTCTTTTGACATATTTCAGGTAATTAAAAAAAAATAATCTGTTTTTCCTTTTGTTTGTACTATTGAAATTTGATTATGGTTTTGCTGCTCTTTTAACACAGGCTTGCAGTGACTTCAAATGCCAGAATGTCTCTGCACTAAACATCAGGGCTTGTCCACATAATTGCAATGGTCATGGGGTAAGTAATTATGATAATAATAGAAATGATATCATTTCCTTTATGTTGCTTGTCCCATATGGCTCAAATCACTTTGAAAATATCACTACCCTGGTCAAAATAGAAATTATATAACCAGAACAACTGCACATGTGCGTTACCTTAGCTCCGTGGGGAGCTTCCAGAATATTATCCTAAGCTACAGAGGCAACAACAATCTCCATTTCCTACAAGGAACCCATTTAAACACCTGGGTTGAGTGCAGCACAGTGTGTATAAGTTTCGTGTTGAAGGAAATATATAGTTACATTATATTGCAAGTCATTCAAGCCAATCAATTGGGATAAAGTTAATTCAGAATGTACAAGGATAAGCTACTCTTCACACTAATTTTCCCTGCAGATGAAATATATTTCAACTAAGTTGATGATCAATATATTGAGTTTATCTCTTATTTTTTTTGTAGGTATGTAATAGCAAGAATCACTGCCACTGTGACCCTCAATGGAACCCGCCACTGTGTAACACCCCTGGATATGGAGGCAGTATCGATAGCGGACCTGCCAGACCAACCGACCAATCAGGTATGAACCCTCTTCTTTGATTTCCTTTGACATGGTTATATGTTTTCAGCAGTTGATACTTTCCCCTTTCTAATGCTATTTCAAGAAAAATACCTCTGCTAGGAATTGATTCCTCATTCTAGCCTCAACCTCTCTCAAGACTTCTCCATAGTGGCTTGTACCCCCCAAAAAAGAAAATAATGATCTCCCGCACCATATTGGACATTTTTAGACTAAATCCAATTGAGCATTTTACCACTGCATACCCCCCCCCCTCCCCTGGTCCCTTTAATGTCATTTATCCCAGTAACTTCTGCACTTCGGGAAATCCTCTCTTTAATGTTGCATCACGCCAAAGGCATCGGCTTCAAAATTCTTTCTTAGTTAGCCATTCAGTGCAATTTATTATCAAGATCAGTTAATTGGCAAATGTTTATACTCATTCATTTGAAGTTTTCAAAATATTTTCAAAATATATATATTTTTTTGTTTTTTTTGGGGGGGGGACATTATCCTAACCCTAAAATTCTGAACCAATTCTTTTTTCTGTTCTCGTCAGGAAAAAAACATGGGAAAGAGCTATCAGCAATTAGTGCACAAGCAAATTTCCTTACAAACACTAACACCTTTTAGAGGAAAAGTTTCAATTTCATTTTCAGTTTAGTTTATTTTGGTGTCCCAACCTATTTCCTCAGTGCTCATCCTGAAATCGGTTTGGGAAATTATTAGTGGACCTATTACCGTTCCCTGTGGAACCCCACTCCATACCATCCCAATTAGTCTTCTTGAAGCATATTACCTTACCAACTCCCCATACCAAAACATATCTTTGCGTCCCGTTAAGAAAAGCATTGTGGACCTACAACAGATCAATGTGGTAAGTCTATACTTTCCTGAGAGGCATGTGTGTGCCTCTTCAGTGAATTTAAGTACACTAATGAAAAATCTTTTTAAAAGAAGAGTCTACAATTCTAAATTTTCAACAGGAGAGTAAAATTAAACCAAAACAATTTGGGAAAAATTGGACAACTCAAAATGTCCCCAAAGTAATATTTTGTTGTATTAATGTAAAAAAATATATATATGGTTAGTTGTGCACTTATTACATCAAATTGGCAACAATTATTTAATTAAAAATGTCATAATTTTCTTATTAGTTATCTGATTTTCCTCAAACTTGTTTTATTCCATTTATTTTTATTTTTCTTCTCCTGTTAGCAAAATGTTATTTTCTAGGGGTAGACTCTTCTTTTTTATGCAAAATTACAATACGTTTGGTAGTGTTAAAAGTCATTGTCATTAGGCATGCCTAAAAATCATTTCAGTCTTCCCAAATTTGTTCAAGTTGTACAGTACCAAAACACTATGTAACCCTTATTATTTTGCTTGAGATTTCATGAAAGTTCTTGCTAGTGCTGTTGTATTAGCTGTCTTTTCTGATACATGGCTTCACAAGCTAGCTTTATTTTCATATCCATCATGATCGTGATTATTTTGTATTGTGTATGTATGGATATAATCATCACCCTTAATATTTGATGTATTGGTATTCACAATATTTAATATATAGTAGTCATCACATTGTTGAAATTGAAATGTACTATGGACATAAGATTTTAATCAAGTTACTATGTGTTACTATGTGAGCACTTTTGTTTGTTAATAGTTAGTGCAATAATATTTCTAGAAATATCCATGCATAAAATATGTATATTTTTTAATTCAAGGCGTGATAATTGTTAAGGTTGGTTGGTCAAATGTGAGTTTCATTTTTAATGCATAATCTTAAAAAAATTATGGTAAATTCTGTCGTGCATTATGTATATGCAGAACATTTTTATACCAAGAACTTGTACAATTTTTAGATAATCAAAAAAAAAGAAAAATTCTTAAGTTATAGGCTAACAATAAATGCATGACTTCTGTATAGCATTGATAGTTATTGTTAACAAGTGATAATTCTACTGAATATGAAACGTATTAAAATTCATGTCCTTCAGCTCATCATATTTTGACATTTTTTACTACACTTTATGGAGTACTACTTCACTTTCATATGACGACTATTATATATAAATTTCTTCATTTTATAATAACTAAAAATGTATACACACTATTAGTAAATATAAGTCTATAAATAAGGCCTTTGGGATAACGTTGAATGTAATATGTTAGTCACAATCCAATTTGAAATTTAAGATCAATATTAATGACGACTCCATCTAATATTTCAGTTTGAACAAAATATTTTTATAAAATAAATTTGATAGTGTTATGATAATTTTAATAATTATGCTGCTGCATGATTGCTTAGCTTGCTTTGTATTCATGTCAATTGGCCTCAATTTTAAGCTTTTCAAGTCATCAGCTTTTACATTTTTCTACGAAGTCTGAGAGGTTAGAAAAAACAGAATAAACAGAGTACTTTTTCTTTAAAATCTTGATTTATTGGTGAAATAATTAAAAGATTATTTAAAATAATCACTAATGATAGCCTTTTTTTAGGGAAGTTTTTCTCAAACAAAAATAATTAACATATATTAAAGAGGTTTTGGTTTATTTATTGTAAACTATTGATGGGTTTCTAACATAATCTCATAACACTCCTCTTGTACTAAAACTGTAGTCTTTTTTTTGGTAAAATTTTCTTGAGATTGTTGGTTGAATATATGTATTTAAGTTGAATATTGTATATATAATTGGTTTGGTTAATTTTAACAACTGGTTGTCAGCATATAATAATTCTGTCTACACAAATTGGTATAAAAATTTTACATTTAAATCCTAATTCTAATAAGATCCTCTGTATACAACTGGTATTCTTTTTCTTCCTCACAGTAACCCTTTACCCTAATACACTCTCGCAAAGCACCAATTCCCTCATCACAAGAAAAATTATTGTCAGAGGTAACTATGGAAATTGATCAACTCCTCCGTCATTTGTTGCCAATTTTGCGACCTTCTGCCTGCCCTTCTATGCGGAGAAGGATAAATGAGACAGACAATTTTTCCCTCTGCTCTCAAGATCATCTAAAACTCTAATCCATACATCATTGTAGTTCTTTTCACTCCAACTTGCATCATGCCTTTTCAATGCATGTCTTGAATAATCCCTACTACTTCATCAAATTGGCAATAGACATCCATGCTGCATTGTACGTCTCCAAAAGTCTTTTTACATTGTCCCTTCTACTTCATCATAAAGGCAACATGTGTTTCAACGCTCCTCTCCATTAATTGTCGTTACATTTGTTTTTCAAGTGAATTCATGAATATTCCTTACATTTTCAAATTGGCGATTAAGTATTGTACATGTCTTCGGCATTTTTTTGCAACATGTACATATCATTGAAATCATTTTCTCTTTTAAGCATTAATAATCCATGAAGTATGATAAGGAAACACAAAATTAGCTACAAGCCTCAAAATAGAAGTAGACATTTTCACTTCATTTGAAATCCACATCTCAATGTCTCATTTCTGTCATCCTTAAATGAGTAGTATCATTTCCACTGCTCTAAATCCTCTAAATTACTATTTCTCATATTTTAGAACTTCATTTTTTATTCAAACAAGAACTTATTCCGGTTCTGTTTGATAAAAATGTTCTTAGATCTATGCACTAATCTACGAGTGACTGGTGACCCTTTCTCAGGTGTGATGAAGCACCAGGAGTTATAATTGAGGGTAGGAAAGTGTCACCAGTCCTTCGTAGAGTGGTGCATAGTTCTACAAACGTATTTATGAAATACAATTTAAGTTACTGTTTAGTACTCAAAATATACTCCCGACATCAGAATGGGTTATTATATTGTAGGTAAATTGGAAACCTGAATCTTCACCATGAACTAACTGCATATAGTTGTTAAGTTACATTTTTACTCTTACTAAACTAATGATATTGCATAGTTATCCTGCTTATTTACTAACCGTTAACAATCATTTACTAACCATTACATATTTACTAATGCTCCATTTACTAATGCTGTGATACGTTATTATATACATGTAGTAACACTCATTATCTTTACTCTATATACTTTTAATGAAAATAATGGAATGATCTATCAAATTCACTTGGAGTCACTAATAACTCATTGATGGTAATTTTGTTTCTGGGAAATTTTTAATGCACATCTACTAGAAACTTATTCTACTCTTATTTTTTAAATAGATGATATGGATACAAACAATTATTGGATATCACTAACAACCAATCTACTGAAACCTAATGCAAGTCATTATGTGAAATTCTGAAGTTGATTTTCTGCATTGGCTACAATATCCAGTATAGTCCATTTTTGTGAAATTTATGAAGAGTCATGTGAAAGTCTGGTTTGCTTGAGACCAGCTATGTGTTGTTATCTTTGTTTCCCCTCTTTTCTCTCTTTCCATCTGTCTACCATTTCCATCCCTCCCTCCTTTTTCCTCACCCCTCTTCCCCAGCCTCCCTGTTTTCAAATTTATTGGAGGCCATCCATTCTATTTGGCTTGTCATCTGTTCATTATGATAATTCCTTCATACACTTTGTGATCGTCAACCACCGCCTCCCTGCCTTCACGTCATCCCTGTAAATTTTTCCTTGCTCCATCTAAATGTTCTTCTTCTTTTCTGTAACAAATGTTCTGTCCTCCATAAACACAAGTTCAAAAGCGCACCAGATGATTACCTGTACTTGGGAAAAGAAATTGAAGTAAGCAAGTCATTATGATTGATTAAAACCAGCACATTTTTAAACATACTATACACACAGAACAGTAGACCCAACCTACATGTACCCTCCTAACTTGTAATAACAGCATAATAAAGATTAATCCTGGAAAAAAAATAAGATAAAGACTTTGAATGTTACTATTGTACTATTTTTGTACCATATCCAGTATAATTAACAACAAATATGCAAAGTTGAAAATCACAATTGATTTTGGGCCTCTGGATATAAAGCAAACATTAGGATAGCAAACAGGGATACAGTGATACATCTGGGGCCTGTAACATAAAAGATGCGATGAAACTTACGATAAATATTTATTGTAAGTCTATGGCAAAACATGTACCATAGAGATACGATTAATTGCAAAATCTATCGTATCTCTTTTATGTTACAGGCCCCTGTAGTCATAAAGTAGGCTAGGCTTGAACCGACAACCTGCAGATTCATAGAGGTATGCCAACACATTAGCCTTATCATAGGTGTATCAACTTTGCGTTGATATATCCTTGGTTTTATGCATTCGTCGTTGACCTTTCTGGTCTTGTTCCTCATTTTATTGAAATGGCATTTATTTAGTTTTTAGAATAGGGATGTTCAAATTAAACCCTGAGTGCATGACCAATTCTTTTAAATTGACCAATGTTTAGTTTGATAAACTTCAGTAATTATGAAACATGTGTGGTTTGAATGATAGTATTGTCATAAAGTTTGGGTGAAGCTCATGCTCTCTAACACACATTTTTTAGAGTGTATGCATTTCTGATGTATGTAAAGATTATGCATTGTAAAGGATTTTCATTTTAAAATGTCATAGATATGTCATTAACCATTACTTAATCTATCATGTGAATATATTGAATATGAAGTAACATATATGTATTTGCACTTTAAAAGCTTGTGTATATAGCATGGTTATAATTACTTAATTTCAATGAAATATTTATATTCTCATAATTTTATCCACAGTAACCCATTTACATGTTTATGCTAACTTTATCTATATATTTACCTTTTTCACAATGTAAAGTGTTCCTGAAAGGTATAAATCAACTTATTTTAGATGTCAATACCATTTTAGTGTTCAAGCATGCTTCTTTATACAGGATGGTCTAAAGATAATGACACAGTGAGAATCTGCAATTTTATTAGTAGTACATATAGAAAACTGTACTTTAATTTTTTTTTTTAGGATAGGCGCTTTTCAAGAAAGACATCATGAGTATCAACTACCATTTTTTTTAGCTAAGATGTGATGATGATGGTGATATTTATTAAGACTTTGTTATACATGGTAGCCCTTTCAGTAACAAATACTGCTCTATGAAGGGGCAATGTCTGTACAATTAAAACAAAACAAGCAAATACCATATTTAATGTAGAACATATTTAATTACTTACATACAATGTGATGAAGTCATTGAATGCGATGTCATTTGATCCAAACAGGATTATAATACTCAGCAACTTGGGTCTTGAGAAGTTATGATATTACAACAGCATCATAAAAGATTGCTAATATATCATATGATAACGTACTAAAGTAAGCTAAACTATTAAAATTGCAGATTCCGTACTAGTCATTTTTATTCTGGTGCATCCTGTTTACTCACCGTGGTTTAATGTGTGCCATTAACCTACATGTATCATTGTTATTGCCATTGTAGAGTCATTTACATTATCCACATTTTCAATCACCCAATCTTTTCTAGAACAAAATTGTTGTTCTAGCCCTATTTCATTATATGCTTGAAGTAAATACGTGAAATGGATATGGACAACTACATTTTACACTGTCAAGCAATGCATGGCAGATAAAAATCGGCCATTTTGTGTTGCTGGCTGGGATTCACAAAGGTGGTTTCATTTTATCAATTTAAAGGTTTTTATGTTGGGTAGATAAATAATAGTTTTATTTTGTTAAGTTTAAACCATGGGTTGGTTTAGATTCAAATAGCAATGCGCATGATGAATTTCCACATCGGCACGTGGGCGAGACCACTTTTATGCATACTTGCTAAATCAAGCACATCTACCCTAGGTTTTCCATGGACTATAGATAAACCACCTTTGGAGATGATTAAAAGCCATAGTGTCCTTAGGGATTTTTTACTTTCTGAGCCAGGAGCACAAGTTTCATTGTACTCTAAATAGATATTTGATTCTCTATCAAACTTTATTGTCAACATGATTGTTATTACTTAAATACATTGTTTTAGCGTGTTTTGTTAAGTATAATTTCTCATGAATCATGGTATAATCTTTCAAATCTTCCCACCTTTGATAGCATTGTTAAGTCAAAATAAATTATTCTGTTATTTTGTTTACATATACACTTACATCAAAATGTTTGTAAAAATAAGCCACATTTTATATGTTGTCTATTATTATGTATACATTTTACCTATTATACCATTACCTGGTACATAGGTTGTTGTCATTCACCCCTGGGCTATTCCAAAGTTATGCTTTTAGTTTTATCAAATTTCACTTTTTTTGTTGTAAACCAGTGAATTTACTNCACGTGTACTACTATAAACACCTACTACCTCTATTACTACAAGTTCTCCATCTACATTGACTAAAACACCTAAATTTAATACTTCAACATCTACTTCTGATATTACTTCTACATACTTCTCATACATTTACTACTTCTACATCTACTACTTCTACATTTACCACTTTTACATTTACTGATCCTACATTTACTGCTTCTACATGTATGAACCCTTTACTACATCTACATCTACTACTGATAGTACACCTACAGGTTGACTGCTATTTGTAATGCTCATACGTTTTCTTATTTATTTACATTGTATGTGCTCATTTTAGAATGAAGGCTATGATCATTGAACATGATCTAAACAGTAAATTTTGTGGTAATTTTTTACGAAATGGTCATGACCTGTGTTTGAATGATTTGGGCGAGCTTTTGTGAATGACTTTTTTTTTCAAGATCTGATTTGGTGCATGAATTTTGACAATGTTTGCTTTATTTTTAATTTCATTTTAAGAATCAGATCCTTTTTGTAAAAAAGATGATCAGGATCTCCATCTTGCAACTTGTGAGAGGACCCTGAGTTTAAATAAGTTATTAGATAAATTATGATGAATTTCATAAATTAAATATTTCAATTCGATGAAAATTATAAGGGGGTTGACAGGGTGAGCAATAAAAGGAAATCTACAAACACAATGCAATGATATGAGGCTATTTTAATTAATCTTTAAATTCAAAAGAAATCGAAGATATTTTTTAACAATCAAAAGAATTTATTATCTAAGATTACATGAATTCATCTTCATTTTCATATCAAAGTTTTTCATAACAAAGTTAGCCTTTATGAAATGCCAGAGCGTAATCGATCCCAGTTTTAGTGTGTCGAAGATTTTCACTTGCCAAATCAATAACTGCATTTCATCTTCATAAATTAAAACTCAGAAATGAAAATAAGCCTTTGTCCCGCCCAATTGCTATCATGATGAATCACAGGACATTTTACAATTTTTATACCTTCCTATTTTTTTTTGTTAGTATAGTGCAGATGGTTTCAGCTCTAAAGTGTTGAATTTTCTTAATTCAATCTGTAAGCACCTTCCAAAATAGCAACAAAAATCTCAAATCAAATTTTTTGTTCTCTTTTCTTGCTAATCTGCAGGTGGCCCAACCTCCAAGATGGTGATCGTCCTTCTGGTCCTGTTCCTATGTGTGTTCCCAGCCTTAACGCTGCTAGGGATCTTGGTGTACTGCAAGAGACAGACTCTGTCTAAGATGGTCTACAAGGGGACTGCTAAACCAAGGTCAGAACAAACTATCAAATACATTCTTCCCTTTTTGAGTAAAATTATCATCACATATCGAAGTACGTCATCATTTCACATGATATTTTCTCATCTCAGCCTCCAATCCAATGCCATTAATTGTATTGTATTGTACTTTATTTTCCAACCAATATTGGTTAAAAAGACGTATAACATATTACAAAATAAATCAGAATATAATAAATAAAGTTTGTTAAATATTTTCAAATTTGACTGTCTTACAAGATGAAACGAGCAGTGTAATTAATTAGATATTTCATGAATGAAATATTTTTGTATGCTTTAGTTAATTCCTTACGTAAAATTTCTTGATAAGTGCTCAGAAGGGATCTGTTAGTAATGCAAAATATCTATTTAAATATGCAAATTATTCTTATTTTTCTGTCTTGCAGCTATTCTTCAAACAACTATCGCAATCAAGACACCAGACCAAGTGTGGGTATGACATCGCAAGCGTACTCGGGTCCTTCACGACCAGCTCCGGTAAAACCTTCAATACAGCACACGCACCTCAAGGAGACACCTCCCGTCTTTACTTTCCCCTCCTCAAGCTCGAGTGCACCGCCAGCAGCTGTGAGACCAGCACCAACAGCACCGATTAAACACCAGGAGAAACCAACCATCCATCGGCCTGCACCACCAGTCACGCAAGCTCAGAAACCAACAGCGAGTATACCGCCGCTAAAATCAGAAACGGCGCCCAAGCCTGCAAGACCACCGGTGCCGCTGAACAAACCGCCAAGCCCAGCGAAGAGTTCCGCTTTGCCGGCACCGGTACCAGCTCCTAAAGGTGTTTCGATACCGCCCAAACCATCCTCCATACATTCCAGTGCTAAACCTCAATTCAGGCTGCCTCCACCTATAGAGGCGAATGGGGATAAACCATCAGAGGTCGGCGCCAATAAACAAGCAAAGGTGCCGCCAACACTACCTACAAAACCAGCACTAAAACCAATTGTACCAAAGGCGCCGCAGAGGCCAGTCGCGAAACCAAAACCCAATATAAATCGTAATAACTCTACAGAGCGTGACGAGAGGTCAAACGTTTCATCGGGTATTAAACGCTCAGAATCACAAGCAGGTGCACCGACGGCGGCGCCAAATAAACCTGCTGTTGCTCTTAAACCAGTACCTGCCAAGAAACCAGCTGTACCAAACAAACCAACTGTACCAGCAAGGCCTCCTCCGCCTGCTTTAAAACCTCCCGTCAAGAAGGATCCTGTTGTATGACGATAGTGTCGTATCAATCTTGAATCATCATCGGTACTTGACTCTTGTCTTTTTCTACATAATTCCAAGTTATTTAAAAGGAATATTCGCTGTATTGCCATGAATGTTATATTGTGAAATGTTACTGCATTTGTTCTCCAGATCAACGGGCAATTCCACATGGGAGAAGCGTGCAGAATTTACATGATTATCCACAATGCTGTTGTAAGTTCTATTTTTGTGCAATAGATGTGTCTCCATTTCCATCAAAAATCTTAAGCCCCGGTCACATAGGACCCCGGAAGCAACACGATTCACCCCGACTCTTTGTTCTGAGGCAGTTAACTGTGAATTAACAAAGAGTCGGGATGGATCGTGTTGCTTCCGGGGTCCTATGTGACCGGGGCTTAA
>BQKZ01012644.1:0-10626 GCA_036244855.1 Temnopleurus reevesii | reverse complement strand
GGTCTCTTGTAAACCTTCCATCCCTGGACACATTGCATCTGACCTCTCAACAATGTTTAAATGATGCTTTCCTCTCAGATATCTATTGTTGCTTGCAATTGAGAGATCTATATAAATTAATTTCCCACACCATCTCTTATTTCGTTTCCAGTTTCAGCTACTGGCTTGAGGTCTCTTGTCAACCTTCCATCCCTGGACACATTGCATCTGACCTCTCAACAATGTTTGCATGACGAGGTCCTCTCAGACATTGGTTTCTGTTGCCTGATGCTGAGATAATTGTTTGGATTAATTTTCTATTGCAACTTCATTTTTCATGTTTACATTTTCGACTGCCGGCTTGGGTTCTCTTGTAAACCTTCCATCCCTGGACACATTGCATCTGACCTCTCAACAATGTTTAAATGATGCTTTCCTCTGAGATATTTATTGTTGCTTGCAATTGAGAGATCTATATAAATTAATTTTCCACAACATCTCTTATTTTGTTTCCACAGTTTCAAATGCTGGCCTTAGTTCTCTTGTCAACCTTCCATCCCTGGACACATTGTATCTGACCTCCCAGCAATGTTTAAATGATGATGTCCTCGCAGATATTGGTCTTCGTTGCCTGAAATTGAGAGAGCTTCGGATCGATGGATGCTCGTTCCAGATGATAACAGATGTAGGAATGAGGGCGCTAGCACACTGCCCCTGCCTGGAGGTGCTAAACATTAGCTATCACGGCAAGGTGAGTCATACTACAAAGTATGCAGAGATGCCAACATTAGTCCAAAATTCCTGCCAACCTTATATTGAATCTTCTCTTTGTCGGTCCAAAATTAAAAGATAAACTAGAAACAAAACAACTCAATAATTCTGGAACTAATGTGGTGTAGTGGTTCTAACTCTTACCTTCCAAATAGAGAATCGAGGATTCCAATCTTATCCATACTGTTAATTTCCCCCAGAATTAAATTTATCCTCAAGAATATTTATTTCTTGAACAGCTTTTGCACTTGGATGATGGAGGCTAGGGCTAGTGTCAGAATAATGATAATTTATCAAACTCTCTGCAGAGTTGACGTGTGTGCTCCATAGATTACATGTACTATCTATCATCTTTTAAAATGAGAAACTGTTCTGTTTGTCATCCATTGACCGACCGTATCTCTGAAAATGATCACACCTGTACTATTTTTTTTTAACTTTGCTTTCACAAAAAAAAAATCACATTACATTGAATTCATGTGAGATGTATTTAACCTAATAATTCATTATCAAAAGAGATTCCTAGATTTTCTTTGCTATGCCAATTATGTAGTTTAAAGTTTTTTGTCAAGAAAAAAGTGTTTCCTGCAAAATCATTTCATAAGCATGAAGATTTGTTAAAACTATTCTATATTACAAGATGCCATCATATCTTTTAAGAAAGGGAAATAAATTTTGTGTATGATTAATCTTTATATTTTCATTCTCCATACTGATTATTTCATAGATTTGATTGGAATTTTCTTGATCTTTTCTAGGTGACTGATGAAGGCATCAAATATCTAGCTTTATCTGGGAGACTAAGGAAGCTCATAGCAAGATCTTTACATATTACCGATCAAGGTAACTTTTGTAGAAATTTGTATTTACAGCTCATGAAAGATACATCTTATATTGCTCTAGTGATCATATCTGACCTTTATTAAATATATTTCCATTGACAAATAGTATGGTTGTGAATAAGAATTCAATGCTAATTTATATGAAAAGGGGCAACTCAAGGAGTATAGATAGATATACAATCCATTGGAGAGAATGGAGCTGATTTGGTCATCACGATTAGAAAAAGCAAATTAAATGCATAAGATATGTCTAATGAAGCACCTACATTATCAGAAATTGAGGAATTCTTACTATGTGCTGACTACATATACATATAGCAATATTATATCATGGTGTGATAAATGACATTTACTCATTTTGTCTCAAGTGGCTGCATTAGGAGTGAAAACATCACCTGTTGTGCGATAGAGTGCCTAGTTACTCTGAAAAATATCAAATCACCTGGAAGGGATTTGAACCTGCAACCTGACACTTGATCAGTGCCATAACCACTAGACCATCGGTGTGCACTAGCACTCATGATAAATATGCAGGAATATATCAAATAAGTCAAATGTATTTGATTGATCCATCTGGGAAATAAGGGATATAAAGAAAGTTATGTCAAACAACCCATAGCAATGATTTTGTTCTAAATGCTTTCTCCTAGCTATCAGATACCTTGCAGCACACTGCTTCAACCTCTGTGATCTGGATGTGTGTGGTTGTACTGCCTTGACGATTGATTCCATCCAAGTCTTTCTTGAAGCCAGGAGGGTGATGGCAGAGGAGACGGCACCTTTGATGCTCAATATTGGAGGTAAGTTTCCGGGGCAGATCCACGATTTCCCACTGGAATGGGGGAAGCGGCTATGGGATATGCCTATTAAGTTCATACGAAAAATCAAAGCTACCTCTTAAAAATGACGCTTATTTCCTTTCATTACCCTTCAATCCTTTCGCATGGGAAAGATCCGATTGTTTTGTTTGATGACGTGTATGTGTAGCAATATAACATGGCAATGAGTATTATTTGTAGCTGCTTTTCATCCCCAGAAATACCCACCAAATGTTCTTTAAGGTGGTGCCGGAAGCATTATGTTTTGGGGTTGGGCGTCCGTCCGAAAACCATTACCGTGATAACTTCAGAACCGTGGAAGGGATTTTGACCAAACTTTACTCAAGTGTGTGCAAGTGAGAATGAAGTGATTAGATTTTGGGTTCACTGGGTCAAAGGTCACAAGGCCAAACAACTTGTTGAAGATTAACTGAAAAAGCTTTTTACCGCATTAAGTTCAGAATAAATTAACCAAATTTTTCCAAATGTAGGTCAATTCTCGCCACTGACAATAGGCGATATCAAATGATATTTCATGATACCATTGATATCGGTTCGTTGAGGTTGAAAAGATGACGGCAAGTTTGGGAAGCTTATACATATGCTACGTCTATCATTTACAGAAAATTACGTAATAATTGCAGAATAAGAGGGCCAAAATATCTTTTGTATTCTAGAGCTGTTGTGAAGGCTTGAATGGAGTTATTTATTTTGTCCAATTGTGTTGTCTGTTATGCTCACTATGAATATAACATCGGTAATGAATATATTGAGATCTTTGATCAATTTTTTTTCCTCACAGGGACTACAATAACAAAAGAGTCACTGAATGAGCTTGGAGACATAGATCCCAGTGTGACTGTGAGTCTACAGAATTTCAACGCCCCACCAGGCCAGTACTACCCTACTGCACCTTATGGTAAGTCATCTTTTTAAATCAATGGTCAATCTTATTCCCTTGAAAGCTGAAATTCTCACAAGGGCTTCATTTCATGCTTTAGAAAGCATTATATTAGTAATGTTGGCATCCTGGCTTAGAATTGTGCTTCAAAACGTGACAAATTTAAGTGGCCAATTTGGCAGACTTTTAATGCAATGATTGAGATACCAAGATATCAAAATTAGCTTATACAGAAAATAAGTACATCTGACAGAGTGATACTTCCATTTTTATCTGATGTAATGTTAATGGCAAGCAATTTTGTAAATCTATATTGCCAAGAGTGTTTTACAGAACTATCTACTAAAACAAACAGTATCAACCTACAATATTATTGATGCTATTAGAGGTACTGCCAAATTTAAGATAAAATGTTGACATTGAACCCAAGACTTCATAAAGACACATCTACAGATCTTAGCTTTATAGATTCTGCTATTATGGTGATAACTTTCACAATTATCTGTATATTGATATTATATATATTATACTTTGAAAAAGAGAATACAACTTTGAATGAAGAAAACAACTGATAAATGTTTCGAAGCAAAGAACATACGTTAATATTTTCTTAAGTAACTTGATGATCTTTCAAAATATCTTTGCTTATTTGTTGATTTACATGTAGATGACAGACCCACAGATTCAAGTGATGATGATGATGATGATGATGATGATGATGATGAAGATGATGAGGAGGAAGAGCTACACATAGACCCATTGGATGATGAGCGTCCGCTATTGAACCTTGCAGCTCATCTCAACTTCCCAATCAACAGACAGAGAGACAATGCTCCAATAGAATATCTTCAAGTGCCTGCAGACTCTGATGAGCCTTGGGATGGAATTGTGAACCCACAACCTGCAGGATGTCATGGCCCTGTGGTAACTGGCCCCGGAGGGGCTGTAGAGAGTCACCATGATGTTTGTTGGGATGAGAACTCTGAAGGGGTCTTGAACCCTCAACCAAACAGGACTGATGAGATGAATAGCGACCATGGACACGCTGCAGAGGAACGTTTCTCAGAGAGTGGGATCTCATATCAGGACTTGAACCCTCACCCTAATGGTGCTGAGAGGCGAGGACCTCCCCAACCAGGTCATTTTGCGCATGCGAACCCAGAACTAGCTGAATTTGTAGATGTTGAGGAACATCTCATGGCAGGTGATCAAAGACGGGGTGGTGACTGGATGATAGCGGAAGACGATGTTGATGCTTTCTTGGATGCTGATGATCCAGCATATATGGATGATGTTATGTTTATCAGCTGATATCTTACATGAGGTTTCGACTTAAAACAGTATAAAGATGGTGCTCACTATTTTTCGGAAACTGATTGTTCGATGAGGATGTAGACTAGAATCGCTCCCTGTTCATGTACCTTCGCAATCTTGCCAAATTGTGAACTGACTGTATACAACTGTGCAGGATTTATACTTTATTGCTGATTTGCTTTGCATTTCCGAAATTCCATGAATCAGCTCATTTAGTTAATATGATTTTGAGATTCATGTTTAAAGCCAAATCTTCTGAACATGCCCTGCTAATTCTTTTTTTCATCCCAAGAAAATAAATATACCACAGTTTTTACAAGGTCATATGAATTGAATTTCAGTTGTTTTTTTCTGAGACAAAATTAATGAAGGTTATTTTTATTCAAGGGGAAGTTGTGTTGTGAGACACACAATCATGCTTTAGTTTCCAAAGACTCCTAATGTATGAGCATTATGTTGTATCTCCAATCCTACCCTTACAAAAATGTCCTGTGGTATGTCCCAATTTACCACACAATACCACAGTGTTCATGTGGTAAATTGGGACATTACCACAGGAAATTTTTGTAAGGGTAAGTTTCATATCATGCAATAAAGTGTGTATAAAAGTCGGGTATTTCATATCTGTTTTTGAAAGGTATGATATTGGCAATCCTATAGAGCAGCTTATTTCCTTGTTTTAATAATCATTACTTTTCTCCCGTTCTACTTCACTTTCTGTATTACTGGTAATACTACCACTATTTTGAGTGGGCAACATACACATGTAGAAGTGAGAAATGAAAATTGGATATGAACAACAAGTCTAGGATGTCATTTATGTCGAGGGATCGAGATATGTACTTTATAAAATTGCCAATGGGAATTTTTTTATTTCAGTCAGCTGTGACGAAGAGCACGTCAACCAGAAGTAGTACTTTATAGTTTTGCAAGTCTGCTCATTATTACATCATAGCTCGTTGCACACATAAAGATTAGCAGACGCGCTAAACTATGACATACTACTTCCGCTCGATGAGCCCTTCGTCACAGTTGACTGAAATCGAAAACACCATGATTTAAGAATAGGTTACGATGCATATCAAGTGATTATAACCATATGTGCACTATGGTGTAGTTGTTTTCCAAATTATTTGCCTTTCAATTTTGTTATGCCATTAGGCTATGAAAATATTGTTTGGTTGCTCTCAGCCGACCGACTCTCTGAAGATGGGCCGCTGTGACACTTTTTTTTTTTAAATTTACTTATTTGTTTACTTTTCACTCAAATTAAATATCAGGAAATACTTAAGAGAAAGCGGGAAACAAACATGATTTGTTTAAATCTAAAACCTGACAAAGTGGAACACACATGCACAGATGTCTGTAACCGGAAGTGGGTATCCCGACTTATGTGACTTGTTTACAGTGAAAGCTGCATAGCACCATTTGCAATTCTTAATTTTCTTTATTATCAGCAGTGAGAATTTTTGGGGGGCCTTATGAGGAAGAAGAGGACTAAAAAGTTCACAGATATGGTTTAGATTGGCATCTAGTAGACATCTTCGATTGGACCAGGAGTTTCCAGGGAGATCCAGCACAGTTATGGTATTTTCTCAGAATGTTGCAAGAAAGCTTCAATCAATTACAAATCAATCACACATTCACACATGTAGAGAGGCATTCTAAATGACTCATATTCTACAGAAATACAAATGTGAGAACATGAATTTTGATTGGTCTGTGCTGGTCAACTGCAACTTGCAATAGCAAATTCTTTCAACACCCTTTACTTGTACTACGACAACTGTTTTATTTTTGTTCATATTTTGTTTTCTCACATCAAATGCAAGATCATCAAAGTCATTTATTTTAATAAAGACATTTTTACCTTTGAAATGGATGTGTTTTGTTGTTATTGTCACCAGCGAAAAAACAGTTGACATCTTCTTGTTGAGTTTTGACACAGTGGAGAGATATGTTGAAACATGATAAAATATCGTGTTTTGTGGACCTGTTTCCAACATGAGATCTTACAGAGGCCGAAGAAAAAAAATTGTTAGTTGGTAGTACTATATAGTGTACATAAAACCAAATCCCATAAACACCCTATGACATTAAAAGGTGTTTAATTGTCAAAATATTTAATTTTTAAAACTGATTAATTTTCATTATAAACAAATGACTTCTATCAAGACTAGGGTACTTTCTGTAATAATGCAAACTAAAAACTATCACAATTCATCTATATGCCACCATGGACAGCCTTTATTTTTTTAAATGGTATCAAAGTAAAGAAAATAAATTTATTTGTACGCTACAGTCAGAAGTTTGAAACGATTCCTTTACATCAGAGCAAAGTGAAACCAAAATGGAAGTCCAGTTTTTGCGAAAATGGGGTTTGGGTATCAAAATGTTCAGATATTAAAATGAAACACAATGGCATAAAATTATTATCATAGGAAAGCGAATCGCCCATTTGAATTTAATCTTCATATGCTGAATAATTTCTTCCTGAAATGGCCATATTGGAGTTATGTCTTTGTGACACTGACCTCTAGATATTTTCATTATGGTGTTTCCTCATGAAATGTAAAAGGGCTACTGGGCAAAAATTTTGAAAACTGCTTCCATTTCTGTTAGCAAAACCTATCGTCATAACAAATTACATTGGGTCATTCATTGTTTAGTATTTATGCTGTGAAAGCTATACTTGTGTAAGGTTATTATGGCCATCTGAACGTCCGCAAATGATATGTGTTTATCGTGGGCCATGAGGGTTTATTATGAGAGTTGACATTACTTTCCTCAGTAACATAGAAGATACAGTGGAAACTCAGTATAACGAGTTGCTTGGGACCATCAAAACTACCTTATTATAGCAGTAATATCTTTATAGCAGAGTTAAAAGACAATAAGTTATAAAGAGCTGGTAAAAGAATCAGATATATGTATCTCGATTTATCTCAGACCTATCAGATACAGTCAAACCTCGTTATAACAAGGTCCTTGGGACCAGAAAAATTATCTCTTTATATCGAAACCTCGTTATATCCGGGCGAAAATACTAAAAAATACAAAGAGATGGGACCAGGACACACTACCTTGTTATAACGAGATCTTGTAATATCAGTGCTCTTTATAATGAGGTTGGACTGTATATCGTTAAATCAGATCTCTTTAAATACAGAGTTTCCACTGCAACACAATTTTAAGAATTGGCCCCAGACTACGGGGGTGTTGCTCAAAGGTTGTTATGGATCGCAAGTTGCAGTTGATCGGAATACGCCAATCAAAACCATTGTTTCATGCGCGTCTTGTTAGATGCGCACACCGCGCGCGATTAAAAATGCGCGATACAATTTCCAAAGTGGCAGTTGATTTGCAGTTGATTCTGAGCAACACCCCCTAGGTTGGGTAGTTTGTCTATCATGGTAATGGTTCATATATTTGTATTTTGGAGCAATCTTGGGTATATCACATGGGTCATGCCTGAAATCAGTGTCTGATTGGCAAGCTCAAGAATAAGTGTATTTAATCTTAATCTTATTCACTGCATATTGTCATGTTGGGTAATGATACATTCATGATAACATGCAGAACGAAACAGTGTGTGACCTGACAATACTGTATAAACAAAAAGAAACAACTTTATAACCGGAGAACAAAAAAGAAGAAAATTTTATTAAAAAGGAATGTGTTTGTATTTTGCCATCACCTTGAAACCATAATCAATTCATATACAAATTGTAGATTTGATTACAAAATCTGAAGACATTTTTTTTTTAGCATGATGATCAAGCTAAAAGTTTGTTTTTTTCATTGATCATCTTTTTTTATCCCAACAAAACATTTTCTCATGTTGAGAACATCCATTTTAATTGATGAAGCACAATTTCAATGCTTCAAAATCAATATCTAAAGGGCAGTGGCATGAAACATTTCATATAGAAATCTTATCTAAACATAGACATGATACAATACCGAAAACCCTAACATAGCAACAAGTACATGGTCATTCTACTGAAATATGTGTGCATTAATTTGTGAGCACTCTTCTCAATGTGATTGTTGCTAAACCAAAAGTGCCAGTCTGTGAAAACACAAATTAAACAAAATTCTTCGATAATTTGTCAAATTCTTTCTCAATATCATGCATCCAAAAAATTTGTGGCTTTTAATTCAACGGTATCTACATTACAAGTTTAAACAAGAATCTCATCTTCGAAGGCTTGATAAGGAAAATGCAAGGCGGGTAGAAATAATCAAGATTAGATGCTTGCTTGAAAAAAATGACCCATATTGCTTCTGTTTTATATTCTACACTAAATTTTTATCTAAAACATCAAGAAAGAAGAAAAGACAAGAAAAAATTATTTTTGGCCCGTTGATAGCAGAGCAAGGAGACCTGCAGACAGCGCCTCTGATAAAATGTAATTGATGTTTGGGTCTTGCGACTTGAGAACAAAGAATGACATGAAGAGAACCAGAAGAAGAAACAGGGCGTTGTTGTAGAATATCGAGAAGGTCGTGGCTTCGTAATCAGCTACCTCATTCTTCTTCCACAAGATCCTCTCATCCTTCTCCTTGCGGGACATCTTCTTGCTGTCCGCATCGCTGAGTTTCTTCATCACCTCCTTAGTGACCGCATCCTCTCTCTTGGGAGCGACCTTGTGCTTCAGGACAAATTTGACGTTCTTGTATGCGAAGGCTAGCAGCCAGCTGCTGATGAGGGTCATGACGACAAACATGACGATGGACTGGGACTGGAAGAGATCCACTTGGTGGATACGCCAAAACAGCCAAGTAGGAATCGCAGATACAATGAAGGCATTGCCGTAAAAGAGTGCAGATGACTTTGTAGAAACGTTCCTGCTGAAATCTTGGAGCAAAAGCTCCTCTTCCTTTGTCAATTTCTTACCACCGGCCATTTTTCTTCTGCTAGCAGTCGATCGAGAGTTAGAAATATGCATAAATTGGGCCAGTGGGTAGCAAGAATCACCTTCTGTCAGTATTGTTCTTGCAGTTGCACTCTCCTCAATGTCATCAGGAGACCTACTGTTACAAGAGTCATGAACATTTGAACCTGTATCCAAGGTAGCATCTTTCTCCTTGGAAGTCATTTTCTCAGTTCTCGTCCCTAACCAAGCCATGATAAAGTCAACCATCAGCTTTGGGAACAAGGTATTCATCAATTCCTTTGCTTGGGGTAGATTATGTATGTGATCAATGTTCCTCTGTTTGAATTCCACCACTTTCTCGCTAATCTGAGAGACCTCCTGGTTGAACTTTGCCCCCAACCACTCTGCAAGACCCGCACTGACTCTATCCGTAGATTGACTCTGGCCCTCCTCACCGACCCTCCTGAGGTTCTCCCCAGGGATTCTTTCTGAAAGGTTGTTCAGTAGCTGTAGGCAGGTTTCGATCTCGCCTCTCGTCATTACCTGCAGCATCTCAATGATGTGTTCCATTGAACATGTCAGTTCCTCTGAAAGGATCTCATCCCCATGTTTGTCTGCTAGCTCCTGTAGCCTCCTCTGTATTGAACCACACCAGCATTTCAGCTTGTCTACAGACGCCTGTGGAGGCTCTCTCTCCGTCAACACCTCCTCAACATGATGTACTTGCAAGTTTGTAACTTCACTGTCCGCTTCTCCATCATCTGTTGATGTACATCGATCAACTTTGAGGACGGGTTCATTTGCAAACTCTTCAATCCTTCTCTTTTTCTTTGGTACTGTGTCTCCTATTCTAATGGTGTAATTACGCTTAATAGTTCCTTCTGGATTTGACTGCCTTGGCCTATCCACACCACCATCCTTTCCTCTCCTTGGCCCTTCCATTGTTGTGCCTTCATCTTCAGGGACCAGACTGGAACCAGAAAGAGATGCTTCACCATTCCCATCCTTTCTGAGGTTTCTATTCTCTCTGACATTCTCTACTACTATACTTGCTGGAAGTGAGGGATCTTTGTATTTCTTCCTCCAGACATCCTTGAAATGAAAAGCAAATAAATGAAATA
>BQKZ01012634.1:0-13107 GCA_036244855.1 Temnopleurus reevesii | reverse complement strand
TCCCCATCAGACCTTCAGCAAGAAACTTATCCACATCTATTGTGCTGCACTTAAGGCTTAAGCTAGGTGAGATGAGTGGTTATATGGTAGCAATGCAGACGCAGTGTGTTCCTTTAATAAATGCATAGGTGCCTCCCATTCCCAAGTAGACAGAAAAATCTGACTCTCGGAGGTTTTTTTTAACGATTTCTGACCTTTGGTGGTGCCCCCTCCAGAGAGTCAGAAAACAAACCAATTCAGCGTGTAGTGCAGGTTGTTGAACTTGAAGCGATAATACACGGCGTCTATGGGAGTTGGGGTGCTGTCTCGCACCCTCACGAAAATCAGCTTATTTGAGATGTTTAGAATCTAAACTTATACATGTATGAACGCGATGAAAAACATATAATGATTCAGATTACCTTGAAGGTTTCCTAAAAAAATCTTGAAATTCCGTGTTTTCCGCGTGAAAATCAGAGGGTATCACAACAACTTCTCAATCCTCATTGACTTTTACACGTATAATAGCGACAGCTGAAGTTCGACGACCGTTGCCACAGATATCGCCCTAATATTTGATTTTAAGCATTGAAATGGAATAAAAGGTACATTTTTCCATCGTTATATCATTATTAAATGATATTAGGATCGAAAAAATAGAGGTTTCCACCCTTTTTCAAGACGTATATCGTGATTTTTGGTGGCGACCACCATTGGCCTAGGGTATTTTGGGCTTCATCACAGGCATCTCTAGTGCCGTTAATGGTCTCTTGAGGAAGGATGCGTAGCCAGGCGGTAGCCTCAGCGGAGCAAATCCTGATCGAAAAAGACCCGTTTTATCGGTCTACCTCCCAAGCTGCCATACATGTAGCTAAGCCAATTAATAATATGATGGAAGTCTATAAAGGCACGCACCTTATTTCTGAGCAAATATAAAACAATAAAATATATCTTTCAATCACTGAATCTGGTATCACTCGAAGGAGAATTTATTCTGAAGATTATGAATATATAAATATTGAACAGAAAAAAGCACAAAAATCGTCTTCGAGGAACAGTTTCTGACAACGTCTTTCAAACTGTAGTAGTTTTTGGAACACATCTAAAGGCACGCACTGCTCTTTGCCTATCAAATAAACGATAATAATTAACTTTTATTGCTATATTTTTTACTGCCTAATGTCATATAAATTCTAAAGATTAATATGAAGTAGTATAAAATCCTTGGTATTAAAGAAAACTTACGATTTTGTGCCCAATTCTTGACTGCATTAGCAAAAAATTACGTTCGCAAAGGCTTCCTTAGTCCCATGCATAGACAAGCCACAGAGTTTTTCTAGCGCGTATTTGCCATAGATAAAACGCGCATTTTGAATGCGTGCCTTTTTATTACGCGTGCCTTTATATGAGCGGACCATACTGCATTAACTGTAGAGCACGTAGACTAACAGAGATAATTAGCACTAAATAAGAACTGCATATTATTATTTGATGACAGGTTGCACTTGAGAGCTTTTATGATAACTCTGATGACATGGCTGTCGATCCACCAAGCAACGCCCCTCCCTCTGAAAGGCTTCCGGATCCACCTAGGCGTGAACCACCGCCAGCAGCTGAACCTGAGGGAGGAGGGGCCTCCAAAGGAACAGCCCCAAAAGCCAGGTATGTGTAGAATTGGCCCAGCAGATTTGAACCAGGGTAAAAAATACTTATTATTTACGGGGGCTCTTTTTACATTTTCGTCTTAAAAAGTAGTCCCCGTAATACATTTTATGACATTGAGGGTTATTTTGGAGTTCACAGAGGCATAATTGAGGGAACCCCACTTTTATTTGAAGAGGGGCAGTCACAAAGGAAAATATACCCTTTCAGCATTTCTCTGCAGAATAAGAGGGGGGACATTTCTATTGTCTTTGTCTAGCTAATGTGAATGCTTGAATAGAAGTTTACTTTGTCCAATTATTTTATCTCTCCTGCTCATAGTGAATGATTGTATACTGGTTGTAATGGGATAAAGCCAGGGTAATACTATGCCAGAGTTGTGTATCAAAAACTGTGCACAGATCTACCCATGACTCCACGAATGACTGGGGATCCATTTCTTGCACTCAATGATAATCCCTGCATGGCTCTGAATCGGACTGAAGAAAGGGTCACCAGTCGTTGTAGAGTCATGCATAGATCTAAGCACAGCATTATGAAACACAACATCGGTAGTCTTTAGAGCTCTGTAGTCTAAAGGATATTTCAGGTACAGACTGTACTGTGTGGGCCAATATTTCAGCATACATGTACATATATTTTCACCATTTAGGACCAGTTTGACATTCTAGTATGCTACTATTTTAACGTCTTTGACAGTGTTTGTTCACATATAAATGTAAATCAAAAGGCGTGGACATTTTTGTGAGGCCAAGGCCACAAAATTAATGAAAATAAGACTACCACAAACATTTCAGCTTATATGTTGATTGCATCTATTATCACTATTATATTCTCATTATTTTAGTGGAGGCAGCAGTAGGAGCCGTATAGCAACCTTTGGTGACTATACATCAAATAGACCGGATAGTGATGAAGAAGAAGGCCAGGCGTTCTACGCTGGAGGTCCAGAACATGGCAGGTAATAGTCCTTTCACACATTTTCTGTCAGGTATCTGATGAATTACCCCAAATCATGGGACTACTGATGGAAAATGCTAACAATTTCAACGCATCACTGTTGAAGGCTGAAAATTGTTTTGTATTCATGTAATCTGCCTGACCCTATGCCTTTAAAAATTCAGTTTATAGGTTCTATGGCTTTTCACTCTCATATTTTATTTAGACATGAAATACATGTGTATATGTACAGAATATTAGAAAAATTAGAACCTGTTTTGAAGTGGCCGCACTTTCTTTGGATTTTTTTTGTTATACTATTATTCAAATTTATATCATGATGCTCTTTCGGAAATATTAGAAAAAGTAATATATACAAAATCCAGTTTAATTCAATTCATATGCATAACATTCAAAAGTAAAAACAATTTCAAGTAACAATTTTAGGTAAACATATGCAACTGAATTTGAATAAGGGGACAGCTTAGAAGAACAGAGTCTTATGGATGCTGTAATGTATCCAAATATACATAGAATATAAACCAATTCTGAAAGACCTTGCCTTTTTAAAAAAAATTCATTTAGGGCCTCGTAATATAAAGGTTTGCACTTAATCGCTATTTGATTTTGCGATCAATTGCAAACTTAGTACATGATTTGCCATAGACCTGCGATTGATATAAATTGCTATCAGATTAGCAATTAATCACAAACGTTTATGTTACGGGGCCCTGGACTATAACTAAACAATAATGATTGATTTAGGCCTTGATTGTCTTTGTTTTATTTTCTTTGCAGTGGTCAGCAGGTTGTCGGCCCCAAGAAGAAGAAAGTTGAGGCCGACAGTCTCGTCAAGAACATCTTCAAACAGGCAAAGGAGTGAGTATTGAAAGAAAAAAAAGTTTTTTGTGGGCTAGACACTATAGTACTCCACTGGACCATGACAGCCCCAGACGTGCCAACCAAACTTTGAATTCCTTACCTCTTTTGCATCTTGTGGGGGTCTATTTATCTATGAATCAGGCATGATACTTTCCCGGTTTTTACCGATTTTCCGATATTTTCCGTTAAAAAAACAAAACAAAAAAAACATCTACCATAGGTGCTTACGCCTCTGATCTCAGTCAGTGATTTTTTTTTTTAATAGAAAAGGGAGAAATTTAACCAAGGAAATCCATAAAGAAAGGTGTCAATTTAAGCTCAAAATGCACCAGAGAGCATCTAGAAACCCCAGAGCTTCCAGGGCCCTTAAGCGGGCCCTGGACCCCGGTCGTAATGGCTTCGGCTTCGCGCTCGTCTTTGTCCTCATTACGCGCTCACTCAGACCTCCCACCAGTTTCCCTGTATTTTCACAAGGCGCCAGTATCATGCCTGATGAATACAGAACACCAATATATAAAAAGAACTACACATGTCTCCATCCAAATCATTGAATTGATGATGATGAATTTAGATTTAAAATTTGCTCATTCAATTCTGAATACTTACGCCTGGTATTGTCTATTCTTGAACCTCATTTACTTGAGCAAATGTTTTTGCTGTACGATGACACACCTCTCAAACTTAATGACTTATTGGCCCTGTTTTCTCTAGGTAATATTGAATATTATTATTGTAATTCTATCGTTTTTATGACAGACATGGTGCCGAGGAAGTAGCAGGAGGCGGTCCTTCCACATCACAGCCGAGGCAGCCCAGTTTTGCCTTCAAGGGTGCTGGCTACAGACTAGGGGAGGCGCCTCAGGAACACTCTGCACCGGTACCAGGCACTGCTGGAACAATGCCTGGTGCTAGGCCGAGAGAGGTAAGTTTTCCATGTTTGTGTTAAGTAGTGCCATAAGGTTGAGAATGTGCATGATAGAGATTAGAATATGAATTACAAAATGTGAACCAAATAATAATAATAATAATAATAATAGATGCAATTTATATAGCGCACGTATCCACTCTGCTGAGTGCTCAAGGCGCTTTACATTATTATTACCCTGGCTTTAGCCCGGCAGCCATCCACGGCGCACTTGGCATTTCAAGGAATACATATTCCTGCCAGGTACCCATTCACCTCACCTGGGTTGAGTGCAGCACAATATGGATGTGGGTATCATGCTTTCTGTTGTGACAAAATATTTAGTATAGGGATTTTTGGTGATGCAAATTTTAATTCCTATCATCAGGTATATTCCAGAACAGTTGGCGTGTCTGCTACAGGCAAGGGGAGTCCATTACAGCAGTAACTGCACCTGGAAACACTAGAACCATTCCTGGGAGTAGGGTGAGAAAGTGGATCACCCCTTCCCCCCAGCCCGGCCATAGAAGACCCCAAAAATGTGCTCAATTTGAATAGAAACATTGGGTACACATAGATTAAGACACAGAGGGAAGAAGCACAACGCCTAACAACCTTTAATATTAGCCTTAAGAAAGTCCTCATGAGAGGATAAAAACTAGCTAGCATTTGTGTAAATTTCCTACAGAGAAGTGCAACTACCATTTAGAGAATGTTATTTTTGCAAAATTGCAAACTAGTCAAGGGTTATGAAATATATTCATATTATTTCTTTTCCACTTTCTCAATTCTCATTTCAGACACATGTAGTTCTAAAGATGTGGAAGACTGGTTTCAGTATAGACGACGGTGATATCAGGGATTACAGCAAACCGGAGAATGATGCGTTCTTGAAGCAGATCATGAAAGGGTGAGATATAGATGAGGATAGTGATGGTGGAGATGGGATGGTGATGATGGAGATGATGACGGTGATGATGATGATAATGATGGTGTTGATGATGATAATGATGGTGATGATGATGATGATGATGACGATGATGATGGTGATGATGATGGTGATGATGATGATGATGATGATGATGGTCGCGATGATGATGGTGAGGATAATGGTGATGGTGGTAGTGATGATGATGATGATGATGATGATGATAATGATGGTGATGATGATGATGATGACGATGATGATGATGATGATGATGATGATGGTGATGATGGTGATGATGATGATGATGATGATGATGGTCGTGATGATGATGGTGATGATAATGGTGATGGTGGTGGTGATGATGATGATGAGGATGATGATGATGATGATGATGATGATGATGGTGATGATGATGGTGATGATGATGATGATGGTGATGGTGGTGGTGATGATAATGATGATGATGATGATGATGATGGTGGTGATGATGATGATGATGATGATGGTCGCGATGATGATGGTGAGGATAATGGTGATGGTGGTGGTGATGATGATGATGATGATGATGATGATGAGGATAATGATGGTGATGATGACGATGATGATGACGATGATGATGATGATGATGATGATGATGATGATTATGGTGGTGATGATGATGATGATGATGATGATGGTGATGATAATGGTGATGGTGGTGGTGGTGATGATGATGGTGATGATGATGATGATGATGATGATGATGATGGTGATGATGACGATGGTGATGGTGGTGGTGATGATAATGATGATGATGGTGGTGGTTATGGTGATGGGCATGATGATCATGACGTTGAAGATAGTGATGATAGGATGATAGGATGATAGTGATATTGAGGTTGTGGAGTTGGTGAAGATGATGTCACTGCTGTGTAAACTAGATGCATGTTTTTAGAATGTGAAAGATTGGTTTCAGCATAGATGATGGTGATATCAGGGATTACAGTAAACCAGAGAATGATGCGTTCTTGAAGCAGATCATGAAAGGGTGAGACATAGATGATGATAGTGATGATGATGGTGATTGATGGTGGTGAAGGTGGAGGTGTAGTGGAGGTGTGGTGGAGGTGTGGTGGAGGTGTGGTGGAGGTGTGGTGGAGGTGTGGTGGAGGTGTGGTGGAGGTGTNTGTGGTGGAGGTGTGGTGGAGGTGTGGTGGAGGTGTGGTGGAGGTGTGGTGGAGGTGTGGTGGAGGTGTGGTGGAGGTGTGGTGGAGGTGTGGTGGAGGTGTGGTGGAGGTGTGGTGGAGGTGTGGTGGAGGTGTGGTGGAGGTGTGGTGGAGGTGTGGTGGAGGTGTGGTGGAGGTGTGGTGGAGGTGTGGTGGAGGTGTGGTGGAGGTGTGGTGGAGGTGTGGTGGAGGTGTGGTGGAGGTGTGGTGGAGGTGTGGTGGAGGTGTGGTGGAGGTGTGGTGGAGGTGTGGTGGAGGTGTGGTGGTAGCAATGGTGGTAAAAGTGAAAGGGATGATGGTGAAGATAACGGCAATGCAGATGATGCTGATGGTCATGGTGGTTATGATGATGGTGATGACGATGATGACGATGATGGTGATGATGTTGATAAATGATGATGGTGGTAATGATAGTGGTGATGATGATGATGATAGTAATGATTATGATGATGATGATGATGATGATGATGGTGATAGTGGTGGTGATAATGATGGTGATAGTGTTGGTGATGATGATGATGGTGATTATCAGGATTATGGTGATAGTGGTGGTGATGATGATAATAATGATGATGATGATTATAATAGCGGTTATGATGATTATGGTGATGATGATGATGGTGATGATGATGGTGATGGTGGTGGTGATGATGATGATGAGGATGGTGATTATCAGGATTATGGTGATGGTGCTGGTGGTGATAATGTTGATGCTGATGGGGATGATGATGTAGATGATGATGTAGATGATAGTGGTGATGATAATTATGGTGGTGATTATCAGTATTATGGTGATGGTGGTGAAAATTATGATGCTGATGGGGATAATGATTATGATGATGATGTAGATGATAGTGGTGATAATAATTATGATGGTGATGATGATGAAGTCAGATGATGATGGTGATTAATAGGATGATGGTGGAGATGTTGATGAAGAAAAAGGAGGAGAAGAAGGAGAAGAAGAAGAAGATGACGAAAAAAGATAGTTATGATGGTGATGATGAGATTGTGATGGTATCGATGGAGGTGGTGATGATGTTTGTAATGATGATGATAATGATGATAACTGTATAGGATTATCATGTTTACAATGGAAGTTCATTGTTCATGACAATTTTCTTTGCTTTTAGTAACATTAAAAAAATTCATCCAAAGCCAAGCAAATCTGGAAACATAAATCTTCTCCATTCATTTGTTTTCTCTCGGTGAGATCCCACATGAGCTACTGAGTCTAGGAAAAGATGGAGAGGTTAGTCTTAATGATGATTAAGATGAAGATAACCACTTGGTTTAAGTAGGTACTCCTTTGTTTCTAGTAACATTTGAACACCAAATTTACCAAACCCAAGCAAATCAAGAAACACAAATCTTGTTCCATTTCTCTCTTTCAGTGAGATCCCACACGAGCTGCTCAGTCTCGGAAAGGGTGGAGAAGTAAGTCTTGACTTAGAAGATCATCGAAATGAGGAATTCACCAAACCCAAGAAATCCATCAAAGCTTTCTCTGGACACGGCGTCATGTTAGGAAGGTAAGCCTTAACATTTTATTTGGAAAGTGAAATCAATTTTTGTCATTTGTAATAAAATAAGGATGATAGATTTTTGGTCTGCATGATAGATCATGAACGAGGAATTCACCAAACCCTAGAAAAGCGTCAAAGCTTTCTCAGGACATGATGTTATGCTAGGAAGATGAGACTAAGTTTTTCAGTTGTATGCAGGACCCTTCGTGATAACAGCGTCTTATTGTGAGGGCATCCTGCTAAACTATTGGTCAAAAAATGATAAATGAATAAAAAAAGATCCATATTGCCATGGGTATTTGAGGTGAATAACGCAAGGAACCTAAAACTGAGTAAGGCTCTGGGCATCAATGCATGCATTATTGCTTAATATTTTGTGCATCTCCCTATTGATGAGCTAGTCTTTGTATTAGTCATCTTTTGAATTCACCAAACCCAAGAAAAGCGTCAAAGCTTTCTCTGGGCACTTGGTGCATGATATATTGATATATAAGTGATATCAATGCTTATGATAATCAAATAGCAGAAAATAGAATATTGTGCAGCACTAATAGATGTTTGGATTATTATTTTTGTCGCATTGGAAACTGAAGATAATGGATTCCTTAGCACCATTAACATTATATAGTAGGTGGGCATTTCACCAATATTTTCTTCAGTAAGACTTCAGAAAGACTGGTACCAATTCATGTGCTGAACCATTGAGAATCCTACATTCAAAGTGTATACTCTAGTCTTTCTTGATGTTGTTTTGATTAAGAAATGACTTGATGAAACATTACCTAGGAGTGAATTGTGTGAAATTTAAATGTTATGTAATTTGCTCTCTTTTTCAGTCCTACGCCAAGCATAGTCCAAGGAGGTGGGTCAAGTGTTGATCCTGCTCCCACACCGGCCGCAGCTGCCACGCCTGTATCGATAGACATTGATCCCTCACAACCCATCACAACCTTGCAGCTCAGATTAGCAGATGGTTCTAGGTAAGTGAAACAACAACATTTGTTGTTTTGACCCCTTATTGACTTACTTGTATACATCACTGCACTTTTCAAAATGTGAAACAAAAGAGGGCCAAGTGTTGACCCTTGAGGTATAACACCATGTTTGCTCAGCTGCCCTACCAATATCAATAGATATTGACCCATCACAACCCACCACAACCTTGCAGCTCAGATTAGCAGATGGTTCTAGGTAAGTGAAACAAAACGGGTGCTAGTATAGATCCCTTAGGGACACCACGATGTTTGCCTTAACTACCCCACCAGTATCGATAGACGTTGATCACTCACAACCCACCACAACCGTGCAGCTCAGATTAGCAGATGGTTCCAGGTAATTGAAACAAAAGAGGTGTATGGATTAACCCTTGAGGGACACCACTGTGCTAGCTGCAACTACACTGCAAATGTTGATAGACATTTATCACTCACAACCCACCACAACCGTGCAGCTCAGATTAGCAGATGGTTCCAGGTAATTGAAACAAAAGAGGTGTATGGATTAACCCTTGAGGGACACCACTGTGCTAGCTACAACTACACTGCAAATGTTGATAGACACTTATCTCTCACAACCTACCACAACCTTACAGACAGAGATAGATAAAAAATAAGCACAATTGAATGATAGATGAAGGGAGAGTCCCAGTTAGTATGTATTTTACTCCATTTTGAGAAGATATCAAGAGTTCAGTTCATGTGAAGCCACAAAGCTCAGACCACAGCCTGACCAGGGAGGTGTTTCACCACGATAGAAGAAAGACTTTAAGAACGACTTTAAGATCGACTGGAATCCCTTCTTGTGCGTAATAATTCATAATAGTACGCACAATCAGCGCAAGAATTGATACCAGTCGATCTTAAAGTTGTGCGTAATTTTAAGAACGATTTGGTGAAACACCACCCAGGAATCAAAATCTAGTTCCCAAATCCTCACTCTTGATACATTAGACTCTTAGGGGGAAATTGCACAAAATTGCATTAGCTACTGTATAAGCTGAAATTTTCGCGGTGGTTTTATTTTCGCTAATTTCGCGGCTATGGCCTCGCGAAAATTTCCACTCTGTATAATGCACATTCAATTGTGTACTAACACTGTCAAAAACGTGAAAATAACAACACGCCAATGTGTCAAACTGGTCGGAAATCGCGAAAATATCTGTACGCTAAAATATTGGCTTATACAGTATTCTCTTCTTGCTAAGACATCTTAACTTCTTGTACCACCCTCCCAAACGTTGATAAGTCTATTTTATGACAGTGGCATAAGAAGTCAAGACGTCTTAGCAAGAAGAGGATAGCTGAGACCATTTCCTGCAATTGGCCCCCAGTGTTTCTATATTCATTATAATCTTGATTCCTTTCTTTTTTCTTTTTCTCTCCAGACTTACAGGAAAGTTCAACCATAGCCACACTGTTGGAGATATCCGAGGTTTCATCACTGCGTATCCTTTCCATTTTATGGCCCAAGCAGAAAAGTGTATTGTATTGTAATAATAATAATAATATTCAGTTCTTTTATAGCGCATAACACATAGCCATAGCATGTCCCTATGCGCTGACACAGCAGAAAAAGAAATAACAGAATGGCGAGTGGAGAAAATAGATCTGCTTTAAAAAGCAAGAAAACAACGTACATCTGATATTGTGCACTGGGCTCATGTACATGCAAATTTTTTGTTAAATAAATACTTCTTAAGCATAGCCTTATACAGTCAAACCTCATTATAAAGAGAACTGATATAACGAGCTCTCGTTATAACAAGGTAATTTTCCTGGTCCCATCTCTCTGTATGTTATTGTATTTTGACCCTGATATAACATGGTTTCAATATAAAGAGGTAATTCCTCTGGTCCCAACGACCTCGTTATAATGAGGTTAGACTGTACTTATCTAAATCAGAAATATTTCTCAGGTAATTTGGGACTGAGTTCCATAGAATCGAGGCTGCACGTATGAAAGGGCGTATTTATTTTCTGATTTAAATAAAAAACAAAACAAAAATACAAACAAAATGAATTATACAAATACTTACATATGTACATGATAAAACAAAAATATGAATTGGCTGAATATCCCATTCAGCAGTGCCAGGCACGACACTACTGGTCTTCCATGGGATCCAGGTGAAACATAAAAGAAGAGATAGAAGAAGAAGGAGAAGAAGAATAAAGAGAAGAAGTAGAAGAAGAACTACATGGTAATACATTGACAAACAAACAAGATAACAAGATATTTGTTTTCAAAACCCTCAATTTGTAAGCATGTGGAAAGGAAATGCAAAATTTTCAGAATTTATTGTGTCTCTTTGTGTGTGATATTGCATGAATGTCCACACTAAATGCATTTAGCATTGAATAATTTGGTGTTTATTCTTTCATTTAAAAAAATTTATATTTCAAATATGATCAAAGAGTTTTCTTCAACCCATGTCCTATTCTTCTAAAGTCTTAATATCAACGTCCATTTTGATTCAACCAGTAATGCAAGAGAATATACAATTATGAATCTTTTAACTAAAACAATTTTCTGCATAGGAGCATTTCACTAACCTCTGTTGGCTTCATCAGACTAATGAACTCCAATCACGTCCGTTTTAAAGGTTTGAATGACATTTTGATTTAACGTTTTGTTTAATAAATAAGGATGTAAGTAAATGTCTTTACTTGCATGAAAGCACTGCGGTGTAATGGTTCTGACTCTTGCCTTTCAACTGGACGGTCGGCAATGCCAATCCCATCCATGGCATTAATTTGTTTCAGCAAGAAATTAATCCACACTGTGCTGCAGTCAACGCAGGTGAAAATGGGTACCAGGCAGGAAATTATTTCTTGAAATGCTTGAGCGCCCGAGTAGCTTGCTCGACAATTATAGTCAGGGTAATAACATGGTAGCTACTTGTATACTGCACAGGTTCACCTTATCGGTGCTCATGGCGCTGAAAGTTATTCACTCACTATTATTCGGCTTTAGCATTACAAGGAATTTCTTCCTGCTGTTCCTACTTACCTCACACCATGGGTAGGATTCGAACCAATGACCCTCTGGTTGAAAGGCCAGAGTCAGAACCACTACACCAAAATGCTTCTGTTGTACCTAGTATCAAGCACAGTAGAGTTTATGGATATAGAAATTGTGTTATATAAATGGACCTTTTATTATTATGATTATAAATGCATGTTATTCTTATTTTTATATTTTCCTTTGAAATTTAGTTTTTCTTTAACCATCACATTCAGATCGAGACCGCAATACAACGGACAATCATTCAACCTTCTCACAACGTTCCCAAACAAGACGCTAGCAGACGACGCACAAACGTTAGTGGATGCTAAACTCTTGAATGCAGTCATTGTTCAACGTCTGACATAGTTCCAAATGTATTTATTGATTTTTTTATTTTAAGACTTTGTCTCATACAATGGGAATGTGTTACTGTGGAAGCGTGGTATGAAGAGATGGGGGCTGTAACATAAAATATGCCATTAAAGTTACAATAGATAATGATCGTAAATCTATGGCAAAGCGTATACCAAAGAGATGCGATTAATTTTCAATTTATCATATCTCTTTTATGTTAGAGGCCCCAGATATAACAATATTCCTGATATAAAGAGGTAATATTCAGGCGTAAATATTCATTAATGAATGATAAACGCCTTAAAGTAAAAATTTAGTTAGTTAGTTAGTTTCCCCTGCTCTTCATAACTTTTTTTTAACCCTGCTATAACGAGATTAATGCTATAACAAGGTAATTTTGATGGTCTAAAGTACCTTGTTATACTGAGTTTCCACTGTAAAATGAGATCCAGTTATATGGATAAAGCACAAATGTCAACATTCTGGATCATACTGGGTGTATCAATGGAAACCCTACACACTTTAAACATCCGTTGAAAAGGCAACTTATAATAATATAAATATTTTTCTTGTCTATATATCGTCACTGATTTTACAAACCGGCCTTCTAGCGAGGGGTGGTTGCACGAACCATTTGTAGCAATTCAATTGAAATAAATGCTATTGAAATAATATAACATAAGTGGTAAGCCATTGTACATGACGCTACGTAGGTAATTGCTA
>BQKZ01012633.1:0-13762 GCA_036244855.1 Temnopleurus reevesii | reverse complement strand
ATTCCAATTTATGCACACTTGCTAACAAAAATAGTTACATGATAATTGAACTACAATACTTCGTATCCAGTTCTAATGCATTATTTTTTGCTATGTCGGAAAAGTCTCTGATAAGCATTCATGTTTTTAAGAATAACTGTTGTGTTAAGAGCATTCATAAAACTTGAATCACTTATTGATCTGGGGCTGATTGTTCGAAATGGTCTTAGCTATCCTCTTTATGCTAAGACGTCTTGACTTCTTGCTCCATCCTCGTAACATAGACATACGACTATGTTATGAGGGTGGTGCAAGAACTTAAGACGCCTTAGCATGAAGAGGATAGCTAAGACAGTTTCGAGCAATCTGCCCCTGGTCTCTTTTGATGAATGTTTTGTATAAATATTCTGCCTTTAAGTGGAAATCATAAATAAGAGGGGGAAAAATTCCCAGAGGTGTTGAGATTATGGACATATTGTTGTACATCAAGGCTATGTTGAGTTACTAAAATTTCAGAACACTATTGACAACTTTTCCTAACTTTTCAAATTTTCCTATAATACACCCATCAATGTATGGAGATAATTGAAGCAAATTGTATACACCAAGGATATTAAGTGGGTGTGCTTAAAAAATAATCATTTATTATTTTGGTTCCTTTGGAATAATAAAAATGGTAGCATGGCTCCTCATAGAGTAAAGATAATTGTCATTTTTCTGGTGCTGTGAATCTGCTATACACCAAGGTTTATTCAAATAGCTGTCTGTCCTTCTAAAAATGTTTTTATATCAAAGTCCTAATCGCATGGTAAAAACTAGATTCCCTAAAGAGGAAAGATAATTGGTGTATTGTTACACACCAAGGTTTTAAGTCGAGAAGGTGCTAGTCTAAATTGATCGCTATTCATTTTGTTTGTTTCTAAATCCTATCATGAGAGGGAGCTTGGCTCTGGAGGATAAATATGATTGGCGAATTGTTATACCCCAAGGCTATGTTTTAAAGTTATCACTAAGAATACCATTATTTATCATTTTTATTTGTAGGTATGCTGTTATTTGGTATAGAGTTATACACCAAGGTTTATTCAAGTAGCTGTCTATCCTTCTCAAAATGTTTTTATATCAGAGTCCTAATCGCATGGTAAAAACAAGATTCCCTAAAGAGGAAAGATGATTGCTGTATTGTTACACAGCAAGGTTTTAAATTGAGAAGGTGCTAGTCTAAATTGGTCACTTTTTCACTATTTTTGTATCTAACCTCTAGTCATGAGATGGAGCAAGGCTCTGGAGAATAAATATGATTGGTGAATTGTTATACCCCAAGGACATTAAAAAGGTATCCCTAAGATTACCATTATTTATTATTTTTTTTTGTACCTCTGCTGTTATTTGATGAAATTTTATACCAAGGTTTATTCAAGGAGCTGTCTGTCCTTTTAAAAACATCTTTATACCCAAGTCCTAGACAGATTAAAATGATTGGCATACTGTTAAACACCGAGGTTTTAATCAAGAAAGTGTGAGTCTAAATTGGTCGCTTTTCATTTACACTTTTGTATCTAAGTCCTAGTCAGGAGAGGGAGCCAGGCTCTATAGGGTTAATATAATTGCTGAATTGTTATACCCCAAGGCTGTTTAAAACATGTCATCAAGATTACCATTATTTATCATTTTTATTTGTACCTCTCCTGTTATTAGGTATAAAGAATCCTTAAAGAATGTTGCTGCACCAAGGTTTATTTAAAAAGGTGTCTTTCATTTTCACCATAATTCAATATCTTTTTACTCAAATCCGAGAAATATCTAGAGGTATCATGAAATATGATTGGTGAATTCTTATACCCCAAGGCTATCTCTAAAAGTGATCTCTAAGATTACCATTATTTATTATTTTCCTTTGTATCTCTTCTGATATTTGGTGTAAAGAAGCATTAAAGAATGATGCTTCAGCAAGGTTGAAGAGGTGCCATTCCTTGTTTGCATTATTTACAAGTCAGGTTCACACTGAGAGTTAAAGACATTGTCACACATTACAGTTGCACAATTTAAAAAATTCTCAAACCAAGCTGTCTGTCCTACCTAAATATATTCAGATGGATGAAAAATCAACAGAGGATCCAAAAATAAAAAAAATTATTCATGCACTATCAAGATATCTATGAACATTGAATTAAAGCGTCAGGATGAAGCATTAATTCCTGTACAAAGCCTATGGAGGCGACGTTTTAGATTTTTGCTTGTTTCAAGCACTAAACGTTGATTTTAAAGCCTAATATTTTCCCAGTTTAGTTTATATGCATCATCAACCTTTCAGATAACATCTAGGATCTGGCAGTTGAAAATTTTTTAAATGAAAACAATTTTAAACAATGGCTTTAAGCTTTTCAGAAACTAAGACAGTCCTACGGAAGCTTATAGGTGCAGCGCCAAAACTGAGTTTGTTTTTTAGTCTCATTCTTGCCTTCTTGAATTAAACAAGGCCCCAAGGCAAGTACGGACAAGTCGTCCTCTCACCTTCTCGATCAAGACAATTAAGGCACCAAGGCGAGCTAGTACAAGTTGCCTTTTTGCATTCTCTTCTTAAACAAGGCACCCGGGTGAGATTGTACCAATAGCCTTCTTGCCTTTTTTACCAAAACAAGACGCCTTGGTCAGTTGAATAACTCACCAAAGTTTCCGAAGGACTGCCATAGTTTCTGAAAACTTATGGTTGTCACTCTCAATGTGAACTCTACTACAATTTCTGTTCTCAAATCCCAGACATATCTAGAACAACAATGATCCCCAAGGAGTAAAAATGATGCTTGCATTGTGAAGATATATAATAGAAGGCAGAATGAACATGTACAATACCGATTACCACTAATAGAACGCATTTTTATGTTGACTTTTTATCATTTAGCTTTTCAGACGACGCATAAAGAGTATACAGGAATACATGGTGTGATAATCGACAGAGCTGTGATTTTTACCACACCGAGTTGCCAGCATGAGTCACATGAAACATTCCAGTATGCGTAACAGCTACACGCTTAATACCACAGGGGGAGATGTGATATATACCACGCCCGACAACGGCTACAATACCAACTCGACGTTGGACGGGTACTACACGATGCCACAGAAACGCAACAGCAGCAGTAGCAGCAGTTACAGTAGCTCCACCAGTAGTCGCTATGGAAGCAAACACAAGACACAAGAGAACCATGTTGTAGGCAAAGTTGCAAGCAATCATGTTGTAGGCAATGTTGCAAGCAATCATGTTGTAGGCAGCGTTGCAAGCAATCATGTTGTAGGGAAAGCAGTCGACGATGGAGGAGATGGAGGCAGCTTTCGTAGCAGTCATGGAAGTATCCATAGCAACCACAGAAACTTTCAGGATCACAATGGCTTCCATGGCAACCACATTAATAAAAGTTACCATAGTAACCATCTTCATGATAACTACACAACCAAGGAAACCTCAGGAAGATTTCAAACCTGGCACGGCAGACATGGAAATGGTATAATACTCAAAACTTTTTTTTCTTTTTCTGTTTTGTAATTAAATCTAACAAACTTTTATTAGATTTGTACTTTTCACAATTTGCTTGGAGGTTGGTATACTAACATAATCTTTGTTTTTCTTTCAGTGAGACGATATGTCATGTTTAAGTAACAACCAATTTCTTTTTCAGTTGTTCTATTTTGGCACTTTCCATCATTTACTTGGAGGTTGGAATACTAACTGTTTTTTTTTCACAATGAGATCAAGAGTAATTTTCAAGAAACAACTTATTTCTTTCCTCTTAAATATTGTATCATATTAATGATTAATTATTAATGTGAAATGGAATGTTAATATTCTTCTGTCATTCTTAAAAGATGAAAGTATCTTACTCCTCACACTTGGTGACTGCGCCTTCAGCTGTGCTTCTGCAAAACTTTGGAACAAATGCCAATAGAAATAAGATCATCTCCATCTGTAGTTGTTTTTAAAAACTTGTTGATAAGTCATTTATTTTTCGAAGCTTTTCAATAATATCTTGTACCTTTCTGCATTATTTTTGTAACAATATCCACAGACCTCAACATCACAGCGCAGTATATTAATATAGTGACTGCGCTATATAAATTATCTAATTATAAAAGTAATCAGGTCATATCATTTGATCATTTGTCTGGATTTCCCTATATCAATTCCAAATTATTCTGTTAGACAGTGATTGATGTATCTTCCTATAACATACAAAATTTGTATTATTATTCAACTTTTATGCTTTGTTCTTTCTTATTTGGCTGCTTCTTTAGCATTTGGAATACTAATACTTTAAAAATTTACCCTCTATCAGTGGCAGGTACCATTTGTTTATTTTATCTGATTGTTTAGAAACAGGAGATAGATGAAGCTACTAATGACTGATATGTTAATGTATGTTACTGTCATTTTCTCACAGATTTATATATATATTCTAACATACATTCTTTTTATTAGTTGGTGTATTTTATTTATAGCTAAATGAATTGTAACTTGTCTTATTCAAGCGGTGTTGGTATTCTAACAATGAAAAATATTAATATTAATTAATTTTCTCTCCCTTTAATCCTTTAATTTCAAAAGCATTATTTTCATCCATCAGCTTAGGAAAGTCTGGAGAAACTATCAAGGAATGTATCATTTTCTAACTTGATACTTGTTGAAATTTGTTTTCCAAAGTTTGATTGACTACTTTTCTCTTACATAGTGTCAGTAAAAAGAACAACCTATGTGAGGATTGGAATGGTGAAAGTGAAAAATAATACTCTATTTCCAAACAGACTAACAATGCTCTTTGTAACAGTACTCAATTTGCATTGAAATAACATGTAACCTCAGCTCAAAAGTCCAGGAAAGTCCTTTGTCACTGGGACGCAGTTTGATGAAACTTACTTGTTGTAGCGACAAGTTCGATTTCTCCACCAGTACTATAGAAACAGTTGGAGGGAATGCTTTTCATCCAATCAGAAAAAAGATTTCACTGGATTCAATCGACACAAATTTTGTCCATGGATATCAAACATCTAGTCGGGGCTCTCAACTCCAAATAATATGCCTAATTTCTAACCCCACCGATTTGTCTTAACTTTAATGGGGTTTGACATTTCCTCTGGAGTTGAAATTTTATTGAGTTGAGTACCCTTGATTTTCAGGGGCATATATTCATAGTTCACAGAGGACTTAATTAACTGGATTATCCTATTATATTGCAGATATTCTAGAATAGTCTATTATCATAATATGAATTATTATTAATTTTAACTCCTAATCAGCTTATCATAATAAACTATATGAATGCAAAAATGTTGACCTTATCCAAACGAAACAGGTCCTGTGACATGAAAATTTCACCAAAAGGAGCAGATATGAATTTGCATGTATATATATTTCAGAATATTAAGCTACATATTTGTATAAGATAAGTCTTGATAACTACTTGAGCAAGTATATGGTCTTACATTACACATTTTCTGATAACATGATATGAAAAACATTCATCATTTGGGCTCAAAGTAAAGTCAGATGTTTCTGACAAAGATCTGGTGAAGATAATTCTCTCCATCTATTTTTCAAATTTCATTAATCTAAAATCAAGACAACAATATAATCAGCTGAAAACCATCACATTATTCTCTGTATAGTATCCTACACAATATATTCTTTTTTTTTGGCCTTGGGGCACTTATGTAAAGTGACAAAGCTATTGCTTTCGGAGTAACAATATTTTCACAAGCACAATGGAAGAAAAATGCGTAGGAATTTAAAATTGCTTTGTAATTGAAGGAGTGGAGAGAATAGAATTGATGAAAGCGAGGGTGTGTGGTTCTGGACCGCTATTCCTGTCATACTGCAAGGTTGATCAAAGTACATACATTATCCAAAAACTGTTATGGATAACTATTCATCAGAACTCAGTTTCTCTATTTCACTGACAAAATTATCAAATTGATAATGAAAATTTGAATGAATTTGAATCTGACATGTGTAATTTTGAGAGTTTTGATGTATTTTGCCATGTATTCTGCCATTTGGCCGCAAAAGATATTGTAATTTTAGACCGTTTTAAATAAATGAATAAACTTTAGAACTACAATGTGTTTGGAGGTTGGAATACTAACATATTATTTTTCCCTTTTATTGAGACGGAATGTAATTTTTAAGTAACAACTAATTTCATGGAGGTTGGAATACTAACACTTTTTTTTCACACTGAGATAAAGTCTCATTTTGAAGTAACAACCTATTTCTTTCCTTTAAACCCGAAAAATACTGGGGAGGGGGCCTTTTATGCCCCCTTTAGACTATTGCCTTCAGAGTAACAATATTTTCACAAGCACAATGGAAGAAAAATGTGTAGGAATTTAAAATCGCTTTGTAATTGAAGGAGCGATTTTGATTTGAATATTTTATGTCTTGCTTGTAAACAAAATGTTATTAGTCCTCGGACTTTTATTTTGTACTTTGGTGATTATGAGTTTAATAAACCTGAATTGAATTGAATTGAATTGAATTGAATTGATGAATAGAATTGATGAAAGCGAGGGTGTGTGGTTCTGGACCACTACGCCTGTCATACTGCAAGGTTGATCAAAGTACATACATTAACAAAAAACTGTTAGGGATCAGTATTCATGAGAACTACGAACTCAGTATTTCACAGACATAATGATCAAATTGCTTATGAAAATTTGAATGTATTTGAATGACATGTTTAATTTTGAGGGTTTAGATGTACTTTTTTTTTTTTTTTTTTACAGACATTATACTATTTTAAAGGGGTTTGATTATAAAACTTTTAAATCAATCTATAGAAGAAAATCTCTAGCATTATCAAGAACATATGTCAAAGATAGTGAATGAATCATACATTTGTTTTAGAGAAAGACCAGAGATAGAAAGTGTTTGAAGAATACTGATGTTTTATTTCTGTCATTCACTACAAACCCCAAACAATACATAAACTCTATGAAGTTCATGGATTTAAATAAATCAATCAATTAACTGATCTAATCTTCTTCATTGATAGCTCTCATTACCAAAACACTCTGACACTGAAAGTATTGAATTTTATATTCAATATACAGGCAGGCATTATATGCAGATTTCAAATGATATACATGCCTTCAAAAATGGTCAGCACCTCTTCAAATAAAATAGGATGGAGAGCATCACAAATAGTTCTATATCCTATACTACAGCTCAGGAACAGAATGTTGAACAGAATGTTGACTGCATATGTAAGACTGCATATGTAGATGAAGTTTAAATGAATGAATATCCTATCATTCATTTAGGAATCGAAGCAGGACGCAAAGTAAGCGTCGAACCGACACTGACAGCGACCGAACTGAGCCATCCCGGCGTGGACGAACTCAGCACGATGGCCTACGCGGCGGGGTTCCACAAGGCCAAGCCCGTCTCTGAGACCTTCAAGACGAGTTTTGGAGCGGAGACCTACGCAACGACCAAGCCAACGGACTGGGGAATGTGTGCTAAGATAGATCTGAGTAGATCGACGGGGATAGAGACCAATCATACGGGGGAGATACACACTGCTAATACTGATGAACCAGTGAGTATTCAGGGGCTGATCCAGAATTGGTAAATAGGGGGGGGGGTAAAAATTGTCCCTTGCTTTTTGCCATGGGGGAGGGCAGAAGAGGCTACCATATGATATCTACAGTCTCAAAGGTAATGTGGCATCAATGGAATGGGATCAGTTTCCCTGGGAGAGATACACACTGCTAATACTGATGAACCAGTGAGTATGAAAGGGCGGATCCAGGATTAGTAAATAGGGGGGGGGGGGACGGTTGGACTGGGGGGATGTGTGCTAAGATAGATCTGAGCAGATCGACAGGGATTGAGACTAATCATACGGGAGAAGATACACACTGCCAATACTAATGAACCAGTGAGTAAAGAATCATGGCAATATGAGGACTGTCGAATTAAAATTGTACTTTTTCATTTGGAAAGGTGGTTTCAAACTTCAACTACATCCACCTATCAATCTGATAAAGTTATTTCTGATGAAAAACAATAGAAATATGCCCGGGAACTTGACACATGCTACACTGTCCACCCAAAACAGTCATAAATAGCATTACCAACAGCCAACTAAATCTTTTCATGGGGATAGTGTGATGCATTATGGTGTGATGGTGTTGTGCATACGTAGATCTACAAATCATAAAGAAGCATAAATAATAATAATAATAATACACGGCTTTTATATAGCGCTTATCAACTCTTCATTGGAATTCTCTAAGCGCTCTACAATTGCAGCATTATTACCCTGGCTTTAGCCCGGCAGCCACTTCATTAGCGCACTTGGCATTTCAAGGAAAAAGTTCCTACCAGGTACCCATTCACCTCACCTGGGTTGAGTGCAGCACAATGTGGATGAATTTCTTGCTGAAGGAAATTGACGCCATAGGTCAAATAGGATAGGAAAAGTAAGGAATGTGATTTCTGGTTGGCCTGTCTACAATACTCTGACAATAGTGAGTGTAAAGATTTCAACGCCATGAGCACCGATAAGATGGACCTGTGCACTATACAAGTAGCCACCATTATTATTATTATTAAAGCCAACTTAAAAGTTGGTGGAAAAAATATTTTGTGTACCCCTGAACAAATTTACAGTTTTTTTCATTATCAATTGTTCAGAAAATTTGTGGTGAAAGGATGGCTCACTTTATACTGTTTTAATTTTTTTTAATTTGGGGACTAAAACTTGAGGCATACACATCAAATAGACAGAATATAGTATTAGACAAATGTATAAATTAACAGCACCGTTGAATATAACATTGCAATCATTCATTTTTGCACACTATTTATAAGTGAAGAATGTTTTGTGCAAGCAAGGTGTTATTCAGGTAGAAATACTTTGAATTGACGTATAAATGCTTGGTTGGTTGACCATGCGTCATAACAGGTTCAGAACAAACACGGATCAATCTACAAAGTCAATAGTACTCTTTCTAAAGTTGAGATTTCTATGGATATCTGTAATTCTGTATTCCAAACAAAGTACTCATGATTCTGTTAAGCATTGTTGGTGAAAAGACTCTAGATTCAATTAGTTGAGGTTTTGGGGAATCTTGTCAATCTGTAATGCTTGAATACTTAAATTGGGCAATCCAATCAATTAGAGCACTAATAATTTTGTGCAATCATTTGGTTTTCAGGTCAATTGAACATGATACCTTTCATCAATATAATTAAAGAAATAATTTTACACTTCTTTGAATGCGGCATTTGTTTCTCAACATGCCATCATTACCCTTACCTTCTTATCTGAAGTATTGTTGAATCAATTATCGGCATTCACTCTTTATGACTCTAGTGTAATATGGTATGACGGAAGAATTACTTTAATTTTCAGTAACGATGTGTCCACTCTTATGTAAAAGGTTTAACAGGATTGAAACGGTAAAAAAATCATCAAATTTAACAAATAAACAGTTCCTTACATCTAAACCATCACTGAATTTCATAGTAATTTAGCAAATTATCTTGTTTAAATTGTCATCAACAATTAATGTCGACGTAAATTGGCGATTTCACCGTGTAAAAGACACAAATGTTGAAGAGAAATCTTTCTTGGAGGTATTCCAGATTCAGATTCAGATTTTTTTCAGATGCAGATTCATATTTTATGTCAACCAATCATTTAAAAAACAATACAAACAAAATAAATTAGACATAGGAAGACAAATGAAAAGTTGAAAAATGAAATTCCTGGGAATTGTTTCATCAAGTTGTTCTCACAATTCATAAAAAAAAATTCACACTATAAACTGAAGTACTTTAAAATAGCTTTGTAATATCATTACGCGAAGAGAATCTCTCTTAAGATTAGTCATGAAAAGCACTTGGCAAAGCTCAAATGAGGAGGAAAGAAATCCTGGTTGCTTGGACTTAACTGACCAGTTCCACATTCAGGTGGAGAGTGACAAGAAAAGTAACAAGACAAAAAAGACTGGATTGCAATTTTAGTGCTATAATTAAGACTCTCAACCATTTAGACAAAAACTAATACCAGATATTGTTAAAGTCCTTCTTAACTTGTTGGAATACCACTCTGTATGAGCTAATGTTAGTAATGATTAAAACCAAAGAAAAGGATTAGAATACTCCAGGGAAATTAAAAAAAAAACATTTGATCAGGTGAAAATCAAGAAAAGAGGAGAGTTTTGGGTCACAGACAATCACAGCATTTTTAATGCATTTTCTTTCAATAAAATTGTTCTTGATTGTTTTCTTCCTTTCAAAGGTGACGATACATGTGAGGATACTGGACCAACAGGTGTCGGTGGAGGATATCTCAGCTCAGATTGAAGCTCCAGGAAGCCCTGTACCCATCAGTCTCAAGGCTCTTAGTACAGAACTGGTAGAGGTGCAGTTCACACCCCTTGATGGGGGTAATCACAAGGTAAGATGAACTGATAGAGGTGCAGTTGTCACCCCTTGATGGGGGTAGTAGCTATATAAAATATGTTAGTACTGAACTTGTAGAGGCACAGTTCACAACCCTTTGATAAGCAAATCATAGGATAAGATCCCTTTGAATTAGTACAGAATTTTACTCCCCTTGATGCTGCAAGTCGCCAGATAAAGCCTCATGTGAGGATACTGGACCAGCAGGTGTCGGTGGAGGATATCTCAGCTCAGATTGAAGCTCCAGGAAGCCCTGTACCCATCAGTCTCAAGGCTCTTAGTACAGAACTGGTAGAGGTGCAGTTCACACCCCTTGATGGGGGTAATCACAAGGTAAGATGAACTGATAGAGGTGCAGTTGTCACCCCTTGATGGGGGTAGTAGCTATATAAAATATGTTAGTACTGAACTTGTAGAGGCACAGTTCACAACCCTTTGATAAGCAAATCATAGGATAAGATCCCTTTGAATTAGTACAGAATTTTACTCCCCTTGATGCTGCAAGTCGCCAGATAAAGCCTCATGTGAGGATACTGGACCAGCAGGTGTCGGTGGAGGATATCTCAGCTCAGATTGAAGCTCCAGGAAGCCCTGTACCCATCAGTCTCAAGGCACTTAGTACAGAACTGGTAGAGGTGCAGTTCACACCCCTTGATGGGGGTAATCACAAGGTATGACTGGTAGAGTCCCCTATTATGGGTGCAGTTTGTCGCCTCTTTACAGGGTGTTTATCTCCTAATAGGTACAATCTTCACCTACCCTAATGGGGGAGGTGGTTATACAGCTAAATTATGAAAAGGAAAATCCTGATATTTTACTAATCTGAGCTCTGGTTGTATCAAGACTTTCTTACAATTCTACTTCAAAACCATTAAAGAAAAGCTGATAACAATAATATGTCATACTGTTAGGGGTGTTGTTCAAAAAGTTGCAATTGATCGGAACGCACAGATCAAAATAATTGTTGCATAGGCATCTGGTTGGAAGTGTAATCATGCGTGAATGAAAATGTGTGTTACAAATTGCAAGTGATTTGCAGTTGATTTACGATCAATTGCAACTTTTGAACGCCTTTCCCTTAAAGTGCATACTAACAAAGTAAAGAAAATATAAACTAATAGTCTACCTTCAATATCCACAACGTTCAGATCACAGTGCGGTGTCGAGGCGAGATGGTGAGAGGGAGCCCTGTAAAGATCAACGTCAAGAAGGACATGTCTTCATATCCAAAGAACGTCAAGGTTGGAGGAAACGCATCAGCTTTCATTGGAGAGGAGCTTCAATTCCAAGGTAATTCAATCACTATGGCAAAGGGTATTAAAATACTACATTTCACTGCTGCATTGTCAGGTTACTTTTGACCATTAAAAAAACCCTGAAAAGTTCAATCTATTTGGAAACACAAAGCGAAACCTCTGTACATATTAACCCCCCCCCCCCCGTTTTTTTTGGCTTGTGCTATTATAGTTGACACCAAGATAGCCAAAGGAACATTCATGTCAACATCATCAAAGGCCACACTCGGATACCAGTCCAAATTGCTAGGGAGAGGCATGTCAAATTGGTGGCAGTAGTGGGATATATGGATTAATAGTCAAACACACAAAATACTTCAACTGAGCTACTGTCAAACCCATTCCATCCTTCTGTCACCAATTTATTCTTTCTGTATTCGTTTATGCTACAGTTGACACCCAGGAAGCAGGCCACGGGGACATTCACGTCGAGATCACACCACTGGCCACACCCAGTTACCAGTCCGCATCACTAGGGTGGGGCGGGTCAAACTGGTGGCAGCAGTGGGATATACTGAATATTAGTCAATTAGACAAATTAATCAAAAAAGCCCTTTTCAGAACCATTCCATCATTTTACCAGACATAATTTATGTTTTCTGTATCCATTTGTCTTGTAGTTGATACCCAAGGGACATTCATGTCAATATCACTAATGGCCACACCCAGTTATCAACTTAGATTGGTGGCAGCAGTGGGATATATGGATTCTTAGTCAAATAGACAAATACATCAACAGAACTTTTGTCAGATGCATTCCATCATTCTGCCATTGATATTTATTCAATCCGTATTCATTTATGATGCAGTTGACACTCAAGAAGCAGGCCAAGGGGACATCCACGTTGAGATCACCAATGGCCACACCCGGTTACCAGTCCGCATCACTAGGGAGGGGCGTGTCTACACGGTACACACCAAAGCACAGGAATGTGGGTCATATGTCGTTGATATCAAATGGAATGGACAATCAATCACTGGNAAAAAAGAGAAAGAATTGCTTGGCTGCCCTTGAATGCAATTTTAATATCAGTCAGTTGATAGGATTTTTTTAAAAATAAATTATTATTTATAATAATCATAAATTATTATAATCTCCATTTGTATTGGTTTGTGCGGTAGTTGACACCAGACACAAAGAAGCAGGCCAAGGGGACATCCCTGTTGAGATCACCAATGACCCAATCCGCTTACCATCTCATTATTGGTGGCAGCAGTGGGATGCATTGATTTAAGTCAAATAGATAAATCAACAGAGCCTTTGTCCAACCCATTCCATCATTCTACCTGACTCAATTGATTCTTTCTGTATTCATTTACACTGCAGTCGACACCCAAGAAGCAGACCAAGGAGACATTCAGTTCGAGATCCTTATGGCCACACCCGGTTACCGGTCCGCATCACTCGGGAGGGGCGTGTCAAACTAGTGGCAGCAGTGGGATATACAAAATACATCAATAGAGCCCTTGTCAGACCCATTCCATCATTTTACCAGACTTAATCTGTACTTTCTGTATTCATTTATGTTTTAGTTGACACCCAAGAAGCAGGCCAAGGGGACATTCACATTGAGATCACCAACAGCCACACGCGGTTACCTGTCCGCATCACGAGACATGGGCGTGTAAAACTGGTGGCAGCAGGGGGATGTGCATTAATAGTCTATCAGATAGCATACATTAATAAGAGCCCAATGTGACCCATTCCATCATTCTTTCATTAATTTATTCTCTCTGTATCCATTTATTCCGCACTTGACACCCAAGAAGCAGGGCAAGGGGACATGCATGTCGAGATCACCAATGGCCACACCCAGTTACCAACTCACGATTGGTGGCAGCAGTGGGATTAATGGATTAAAAACCAAATACATCATTCTGCCTTGCTTAATTGAATTTCTGTTTTTATTTATGCTGTAGTTGACACCCAAGAAGCAGGCCAAGGGGACATCCACGTTGAGATCACCAATGGCCACACCCGGTTACCAGTCCGCATCACTAGGGAGGGGCGTGTCTACACGGT
>BQKZ01012630.1:0-13593 GCA_036244855.1 Temnopleurus reevesii | reverse complement strand
GGCATATAGAATCTCTCCAGAAGATTGACTATTGTTGACTTGCCTCCACCTGAAGGACCAACGAGAGCGACCATCTGGCCTGGTTGAACCTCAAAACTCACTTCCTAAAAGACAATATAAGCCAAAGTTAGCAGGTTGCTATGTTTGCGATGACAAAGTCGATAATGGTTGTGATGATGATGATGATGATGATGTTGTTTGGAGTAGTTACCATTATCACCAAGAACATCATCATCATCATCATCATCACCAGGCCTGTCATCACCATCACCATCATCATCATCTTCTTCATCATCTTCATCATCTTCATCATCTTCATCATCATCACCATTATCACCAACCTCATGTGGTCACATCATTACCAATACCTTCATTCCCACCACAAACACGATCATATAACTATCATCATTACCAACATCACCATCACCATCAGTACAATTGCCCCCCCCCCCCCACCATCACTACCACCACCACATTCATCATCATCATCACCACCCAACATCACCACCACAACCACCACCACTATCGCCACCACCACTACCAACACAATCATCATGATCATAACCAACCATCACTATCACCATCACCAACACCACCACCACAACCACTACCAATCACCACCATCTTTATTTCTCTAACCTGCAAAATGTTATTTTCTGGTCTCGAAGGATACGTAAAGCTGACCGCTTCTAGAGCAATCTCCCCTGTGAAATCCATGATCTCTTCTCCTCCTTCCTCCCCAATTACACCATCACCATCATCATCATCATCATCATCATCATCATCATCATCATCATCATCATCATCATCATCATTGTCATCATCATTGTAATCTTCATTATCATCATCATCTTCATTATCACCATCACCACCACCACCACCATCACCACCAATATGCTTTGACTAACCGTCATCACAACCTACCATTATCATTTTCATCATCATCATCACCATCACCATCGTCATCCCCATCCCCAACACAATTTTTATCATCGTCATCATCATCATCATCTCCATCACCACCACTACCACTACCATCATCATCATCATCATCATTTCATCAACATCACATTATCATCACCATCATCCTCTGACTAACCTGCAATATCTTATTTTCTGGTCTCGAAGGATAAGTGAAGCTGACCGCTTCTAGAGCAATTTCTCCAGTGAAATCCATGATCTCCTCTCCTCCTTCTTCCCCAATCTCCGGCTTCCTGTCCATCAAACCAAAGATCCTCTCCGAAGCTCCGACAGCTTTCATAAAGTCACCATAGAGGGCGGAGAGGAAGGCAAATGCCATGGCAACGTTCAAGGTGTAAAGCATGAAAGCTGTTGAAAGGGAGGAAGTTAGAAGAGGATCAAGGACCATTCATGATTCCAAGTTCTTCTATAACAGTGGTGTGGTGAAATTATGTTTTGGATTTGCTCAGTCCAAACCATGATTTTAAATCAAGAATGGAATGAAGCAATTCGTCCGATTGTAATGGCCATAAACATGTGAATTTTACATTAAGTATGCATACTTGCCTTCTTGATACTTCTCTTATACTGAGTTTGCTTACTTGGATGAATTAACAATACTCTAGTATGAAAATGTATATATCAACAAGTCATCTTCTTGTTCTAATCATGTGTGATGTTTATTGCACAGTTTTCTGGATTGCAATGATACTGCCAAAATCCAAAGTGTCACTAAAATATAGCACTGCTCCCACCTACACAATTAAAATGATTTGAAGCAAATACAGCTAAAAACAACAAACTATCATTATTTGCAAAAGAACTACAATATGACATTGTGAATCCTGTTGAATTTTTAAAGAATTGAAATGGTTGTACTCACACGTAAGTTGGCCAACAGTGATGCCTTTTGTTGGATCTGTTATATTAATATGAACCAGCTTGCCTCCGTACCACAGGACCAAAGCTATAGCTCCCTAAAAACATACAAACAAAATTATTGAAGCAATGTGAGAATGACTGACAAAGGATGAAAAAATGAACATATTAGCATTCGGAACTCCATATTTTGCAACAAATCGTTCTATACTCCTATTTCCAGATCTACATGTATCCATCAATACATCCACCCACCTATTTAACAATCCCAATCAATGTATCCCCTAATTATTTTATATTTATCCATTCACCCATAACATTGATAAATCTATTGATCTACTCATTACACTATTACAAGTTGCAGTTGATTGGCACGTGCCAATTAAAATAATTGTTTCATGCGCGTCATGTTTAAATGCGCATACTGTGCACAAATAAAAATGTGTGTTAGAAATTGCAAAGTTGCAGTTGATTTGCAGTTGGTTTGAACAACACTGCACACATCTACCCTTCTTCATTCATCCATCTATCAATCCGTCCCTCCATCCATCCCTCAACATTGAAAACCCCACTGGCTGCAGCTATCAACTTTCCACAGTTCCTCACACCCACCCATACACCCTCCATCCATCCATCCATCCATCCACCAATCCATCTATCTACCCACCTGCATAACGATCCCCACAATCCCATTGAAAACACCATTGGCTGCTGCGATCAACTTCCCATAATGATAACTCTTGTCAATCTCCTTCTGATAGCTGTCAATGGCCTTGGGTTCCCCAGAGAAGGAGCGAACTGTCCGTATACTTGACAGGGCTTCTTCTGCGGCAGTTCCTGCGTCACCAAGGGCATCCTGGAACTTTTTCTGAAAACCTTGGACATATCGTCCTGCGGAAAAATTATGAGTAAATGTTGTAATCATTGTATCTTCAATGGAAGAAAAATTAGGTCATGATCCCACACAACAGAATTGAGGATAATGTTATGAAAACGATCAAACTGCCTATATACAGGGCATCCTCTGCGGAAGTTCCAGCGTCACCGAGGGCATCCTGGAACTTCTTTTGAAAGCCTTGGACTAATCATCCTGTGAAAAGAGGGAAGCAGATTTCGTAATTTCTAGATCCCACACTACAGAATTTAGGATTATTTTATGATAATTGTTTACCTACTCCAAATTGCTATAAAAAGGACCAAAGAAAGTATTACAACAACATTATTATTTTTGGTTTCATAGAATAAACACGATATAATGTATTTTAGAAAAGTTAAGTCGAACGCAATTTCAATGTTCCTTTGTAATGCTATTGAATTCGGTACCGGCTTGTCATTGTTGTGTCTGCACAGTTGAAAACAAGGGGTACGGACCTATTGTCTGCGTTCTAGTTAACTTTTGGGAAATAGTTTATATCGTGTTAATATTACTCTGTGTTGTTACTATAGAGATTAAGACGCAAGTATTGTTCTTACATATCATCTCATACCAAATATACATGTACGTATCCTAACTATTCTATCACATACTCACCATATTGCACTGCACCAATAGCTATGATAGGGACTACAGAGAGCAATACACCAGTCAGGGCAGCACTTTGGCTGAACATGATTGCAATAGAGCCAATAATTTGAAAAGAGTATCGCACCAGCATGGAAATATTCACCTGCAGAAAGAAATCAGAGGAAGTTTGTGGTTTCAAGGCATTCATTTTATCCATAATGAAAATGTATTAAAAAATTCAATTTTGAACATCTGTACAATGTAAACTGTGACAAGGTTTCATACATGTATATATTTTGGTCTATCATAACAATTATAGCATTAATACTTGGAAGACTTTAAAGTAGACATGATGGTCTTTTTTTTGGCAAATAATACAAAAAGCTCACAGATGAGTAGGATGAAAGCAATATACAAATTTTTAATAATTTCTTGCTGCTTTCTTCCAAACAAATTTACCTTGTCAAACATTTTCAGTTAAAAATATAAGGAGGTATCGCTATAAAGCTGCAATCAACTGTTAATACGAATCAGTTGTAAATTGAAACTCACATTTTGATTTGTGCATTTACATTTCTAACGCAACGTGCATGAAGCAATTATTTTGATTGGCGCATGTCGATCAACTGCATAATGCATAATGCACCCTAGTTTGTAGCAACATCCCCTTTCATCACATAATTCAGCATCCTAATCGTCAATTCAGAAATTAAACCATTCTCTCCATTTCACATAAAAGGCATATCATTTCGTCAGAGATGAAGATTTTAACTGTAAAAGGTACCCAATGCCGATGTACATGTAAGACTGATATGTAAAATGTGTTTTGAACTTTTAGCATTATTTAACAATTATATGTTGTGATAAATTTGTAACTGCCAGATCCTCAATGGTTGATGGTGTACATAAACTAAGCTGTGAAAATATTAGGCTTCAAAATCAATGTTTAGTGCTCTAAAAAATTAAAAATATGACCTACATAGGAACAGGGTGCAGGAATAAGCGTCCATGGTACATTTTATTAAATTTTCATAGATATCTTGATAATGTCTGTATAACGTCCTTCTTTATTTTAATTTTGTTTTTTTCATCAATATGAATGTAATCACATAGGCAATAACACAAGTCAGAAAGCTTGATTTGATAATTAAAAAAAATCACAATGTGTGACAAAAATAAATCTGCTTACAGTGACAGCATTCTGCACCACCTGGGTTTCAGAGGATAAACGACTCGTCAGTTCCCCCGTACGATTCTTATCGAAAAACGCCACCTCCTGCCTCACGATTGCTGAAAAGAGCGTCGTCCTTAGCCGGCAGACGACCCGCATCCCGGCGAGAGTGAACGCCCACGAGCGGATCAGGGAGCATATAGCGCCCCCAAGGAAGATGAGGAAGAGGATGAGAACCACTTGGTTTACAGCGTCTATTTGATGAGAGAAGTAAATTAATGAACAATAATGGCATAATTTTTTCTTATTATGGTAATAAATTAGCATGCAGATATCTTGGCACAATAGTGGCCATATCTATAATCTGGTATGTTGATATTTTCACATTTTGAATGTGTTTGTATGCATACTTATGGTACAATGTGAACACTTTTGCATAGTCAGCATAAGACCAACAAACTTCTAAAATTAAGCCTACTTTTGTTTTGGCTAATGGTTTAGTATTAGAAAACAGCATCATCAAGAATTTATTCTGATTCTCCAAAATATTAGCCATTCCCTTTAAAAGGAGAGTCTACCCAAGAATAATATTTTTCATCAAGAAACAGAAAAATATGAAGAGAAAAAAAAAGTTCAGGGAATTTTGATGATTAATAAAAAGTTAATAATTCAATGATTTGAAAAAAATGGGTAAATCAGCTTAAATTTTCAGAAATGTTGCCAATTTGATGACTTCATGTGTGCACTGCCAACTTTCCATTCTGTTCATAATATTCATACTGTAAAGTTGACTTTTTGTCTGATCATATGATTTATTTTGAACTAGAACTATTTAATTTGACACTTTTATACAGTAATACAAGTACACCTGGTTAAAGTTTTGGGGCAATCTTATTTTGGGGGAAAAAAGTAATGTTTTAGAGCAATGATATGAATATAATAAATGGTTAATCATGCACCTGTGACATTTTCAGTTGTCAAATTTTCTAAATCTTTTAAGATTCATTTCTTTCTTATTAGTTGTCCACTTTTCCTCAATCTTTTTTGTTCTATTCTCTTGATTTTTCTGCTACTCACCCATTGAAGCAGTTACAGCCTTGTCTACGACCATGCCAAAGAATAGAGGGGCTGCCATGGATGATGCACTCGCACCAATCAAGCCAGCCATCCCAAGAGAAAGGAGAGGCAATTCCTGAGGAGGGAGATAAGGATGAAAAGTAATGATGGTACAGGCTTCTATGATCACTTTCCCATTTTAGGCTCTAGTCACATACATGTAGAGGCCCGGAAGTAACACAAAACTTTTTGTTAAGTTCACATTTTTCTGCCTCCATATAAAGAGTCATGCTGGGCTTCTTTGTGACTGGGGCACAAGAACATTGTTAGAAAAATTACTTGACAAAAAAAATGGCCAACATTAGTGTAGTTGAAGTTATCAAATACGAGCCAATGATAATAGGCTATCAAGGAGACAGGCGAGCGTATAAAGGTGTCAGTCAAGTTCTGAAGAGTAATTGATATCCATAAAGTGCAATAACCTCTAATCAATTGCAAAATGCAAATATTATGCTTCATGTGTGCAGCCAGGTGGGGGAGGGGGGGGGGATTAATTTTATGTACAAACTTTCTCTTTTTTTTTTTCACTTGTTAGAAAATTTTGGAAGTACATTCCCCCTCCCCCCACCACCCGTTCAAGTACAACTTACAGGTTTTGCGAGTGCCATCACTCTACCCAGATTAGCTGCGGATTCTTTCTTCTCTTTCTTCTCTTCCTCATCGTCATTGAGCCTGTGTTCAATCCTGATGATCTGGAGTTTGCGCATGAAGTACGGTCCTGTCAACGAGGTGATCAACTCTAGCAGCGAAAAGGCTACCGAGGATATCACCAGGATGTTATAGGTGATGTGCATTTGGATGTATGTCGGGTCGTTGAGGATGGCGTTTAGCACCAGGCCACCCTGTAATAGAATAGAAGATAACAAAATAAAAGAATCATATAGCCTTCTTTGTTTTTGTTCAGTTGGTACGCCAAGCCATTGATAGGGAAGATTCTCCTTTCCAGATTCCGAAAGGCCTTAACCCCATTGGCCCGTATTCCGATAGCGAGGTTTAAGCTAACCCTGCCCTAAATCTGTGGTTTAAGTATGGGAAGCCAAAAGAGGCTTGAATCTATAACAGTCGATCTTTAATTTACCAGGATATTTGGCACTCATAGTATTAAAAACTGTCTTGGAATAAAAACTTAAATAGTTTTCTACAAGATTAGACCATGGGAAAAGAGAGCAGTTAACATAAGAATTATACAGTTTAAATAAAGTTTTGTCACTTTGAACTTACCATACTTAAACCACAGATTTAAACTCTAGTTTAAGTTAAACCTGATATCAGAATACGGGCCATTAAGTCCTACATCGGCTCCTCCATAAGACTGTAAATAACTAAATTCTCACTGGGCAATTTGGACAAGCTCCTTTTAAGGTGTCAACGAAACAATACGCTTGATTTTCCTGAAAATATTCTTAAAAGTTACGCAAAACTTGACAGTAAAAGGTTGGTGAGTCTAGCAGTGAAAAAAAAATGCACATAAAGCAATCATAAAATTTTATCAAGTGAAGGGGGTCAATTTGACCCCCCCCCTCCCCATTTAAACAACATTGAATTTACTCCAAAAAATCTGACAGTAACTTGCTTATCAGAATATCTAGCTTTGATTAGAACATTACTGAGGAAATAAGCTAGATTTGTTTCTATTTGGACATTAAGTTACTGATTGTTTCTTGTTTATTCTAATTTCATACTGTTTTATTTTTAGTCCACAAGATTCAGGTATTACCTTGGTTGCTGTGTATGCCAAACTGAGCAGACTGAAAAAGATGGTGAAGATGTGGCTAGCCTTCTTCCAAGACTTTAGAGGTGCATCAAAGGGATAATCTAGCAGGGCAAGGGAATAGTCCTCCATCTTCGTAAAGGCATAGAATAGAAACAGCATCTTAAATAGGCCGAGCATTGCCAGCTCGAATGTTGACCCAAGGATAGTCCATTTTGTGACACTGCTCTCTAGGTATGCTGTGTGACCACCTAAGAAAGTACAAAAAATAAAAGATCAAAGATTATAAAAGATTATAAAAGATGAGAGCTGCATAAAATGGGTATTCCAGCAGTGCTAAGGGAATAGTCTTCCATCTTTGTGAAGGCATAACATAGAAACAGCATCTTAAAGAGGCCGAGCATTGCCAGCTCGAATGTGGATCCAAGGATACCGGTAGTTCATTTTGTGACACTATTCTCGAGGTAGGCTGTACGACCACCTACATGTAGGATAGTTTTTTTTGTTAAATAAAAAAGATGCATTAAAGGGATAGTCCAGTACTTCGAGAAAATTTAGAGAAAGTTTAATGCGCTTTATGAATATAGAATTATCATTGTCCACTAAACGTTTGGTTACCTTAGCTATCACAAGGAATTTGGACATTATTTGAATTTCTTCAAATTCACACACAATACATGTACCCTGAATAGTCTGAAAATGAATGAAGATCAAAATCACCAAAGTTTAAAATGAAACCTGTTACATAAAAATGATAAATAGTTTGAAATTACAAGTAATGCGCAAAGCACTATAATTCCCCCAAACAGACAGTAGAACACAGAAAATACCTCTGAGCAAATATTTAAATTCTTACAGACAAATGTCAACAACCTTTTATTTCCATTCATGTGTTTGCACCTAATTGCTTATCAACCATTAATGGAGCTTGGCTATTTTCTTTAAGTTCAAAGGTCCCTATACACTGGTCATAGATATCCCTATAGAAAAACCCCAGACAAACATGCCAATTGTGAGCTCAGGAGTTACAGTACCGCTGAAAGGGAACCAACCCCTGGAATTATCTTGCTCTCATTGAATGAAGAAAAATCAGATGAAAAGACTGAAAATTTGAGCAAAATCGGACAACCCGTTCAAAAGTTATGAGTTTTCAAAGCCACAGAGATATAACAATCACTACCCCAGATGGGGATCCCTGCAATCGGCAAAGTCGACGGAATTGTGACGTAATATCGGACAACTCTTCATTCACTCTGTATACAAAATTTCACATTTTCTCTTTTTTTTCGGAAGAGTCAACAAAATGTAAATTTTCGGTTGAGCTACAGTATTTCTTTTTCGATTCTGCATGTATTTTGAAAAGAATCATGTTGCAACCCTATTCTAAATTTGACATTAATCCATTTTTAAAAATCATATGTACAAAGTGAATGAGAAGTTGTCCGACATGACGTCACAGATTCAGTGAGTGTTGCCAATCTCACAGATCCCCATGAGCGGCAGTGATCATCAAATCTATGTGAATTTGAGAATTCATAACTTTTGAATGGGTTGTCCGATTTTGCTAAAATTTTCAGTTTGTTCATAGATCTGCTTTTTCCTCATTCAATTAGAGCATGAGGTTAGTTCCCCTCTATTGCATCATTCCATTTCGACACAATAAATGTGAAAATATGGTTTAATACTTCCTTTGACCATCGTTCATGCATCTAATGACTGAAGATTAAATATTTATTGCAGCAATGTCATTCGACGACGCTTCCTGTTATTCTAGTCTCATGTCATTATAAGAGCTCATTTAAAACACATTCCAACCATCATGTTCAATACTAGTATACAAACATTTTCAAAATATCTAGCACTGTAGTGTGCAAACATAAAAACCTGCATTTTAAAGTGAGTTTATTCATACACGTTGTTACTTTCATTTATAAAAAACACCGTACATACAAAATGGCACATTACAAATAAACATAAAAACTAACATATACAGGATACGAACTAAGAAAGGTATGATGAGATGTTGTGAGATAGAAAGGAAATAATTTTACGTGTCACAAAGATATCATGAATTTTCTTATCAACTGGTTGCCTCGTTGTTAGTTATGGCCCAGGCCACAATTTTCTTTCTATTTTAAATACCAATTCGAACCAATCACAACCAATTTGCAAAATTAAAACAATTGTAAAATCTATGTAATTCATCTGTATCTGTATGGATATTGGCAAAACACCAGAATCGGAACATGCCACTATCTGTATGTTTATGTTTAACACAGTAAAATATGTAATGTAAATTATAGCAATAAATAAATTCATATGAAACTCAATTCATCGTCATAAAGGTGCCGTGGTGTAGTGGTCATGACTCTCGCCTTTCAACAAGAGGGTCGTAGGCTCGAATCCCATCCACAGCATTAATTTCCTTCAGCAAAAAATTCATCCACATTGTGCTGCACTCAACCCAGGTGAGGTGAATGGGTACCTCGCAGGAACATTTATTCCTTGAAATGCCAAGTGCACAGGTGTATGCCAGGCTTAAGCCAGGGTAAAAATAATGCAAAGCGCCTTGAGCACTCAGCAGAGTGGATATGTGCACTATATAAATTGCATCTATCACTATTGTTATTCTTCTTATTAGGTGGTCTGTCTCATTTGACAGATCACCTATTGTAATCGTCCGAATTTTCTTTCTTTCTCACTTTCTTACTTTATTAGGTGGTCTGTCTCATTTGACAGATCACCTATTGTAATCGTCCGAATTTTCTTTCTTACTTTATTTATTTTTATTTCCACCATTTTTTGTGTCCAGAATATCTCCAAAGTCTTTTGGTCTAAAATCTTCATATTGTAGTCATATATCAAGATCATTAAAAACTCGTTTCTCCAACAAGGCCATTGTCATGACGTCATCGTGACGTCATGTAGACGCCATTTTGTAAAATCACATTATCATTCATATCTTCCGAATCATCAATAATCATTCATATTCACGTCATATAAACTTCAGGTCAAGGGTCATCAGGTCATGTCATCAAAGTTCATCCAAAGGTCATTACGTGCACGTACGCGTCCGTCAAAATGTAAAAATGCTCAAAATCACTTTTGGACCAAATGAGAGTACGTTTCAGGTCATTTTAAGCCTTCCAAAAATGTGCGCGCGCGGACGGATACGCGCGCGTCATTGCGCGTTTCACAATGAAAAAATCTTAATTCGCCATTTCTGTTGATGCAGTCAAATAGAGCATAAAATTCTGAACAAAATGATACCTTGTTCAACTTTCTACGACCATTATTATTCTTGGGCCAAATATGGTCAAAAACATGCTTTGATGAAAGTCTATGTACCTCGTAAACGAGTCCATCGATCCCCGATTTTTTTTTCTTGCACGTATAAAGTATGAACTGTAGACATTATTTCATGTGCTGTTTACCTTTCATAAACGTTATGACGTCATCAAAATAGCGCCTAAACTCAAAATGTCATTTTTTTCAAAATGGCGTCATAAAATTTATGCAAATTCGTCCATAACTCCATCAATATTAGCTGTTTTGGGCCCAGTTTTTTATATGTTGTAGCTGATACATCTGTCTACACAATCAGTAATCACGGTTTTTCATTTCGACAACGGTAACATGGTGTATTTTTACGATATATATAAGCATGTCAATTTCCGCTCTTTTACACACAAAGTCTACGAGAAACGAATCTTGGTAATATCCGGATTCTACCTTCTTTCCCTTTAAGAGCAGCAGCTCCTTTATTCTTGGTCGATTTTCGCCCATCTTTTAGTATGTTGTAGCTGAGAATATTCCCTATCGTAAGTGTGCCATTTATTTTTCAATCAGACGTCGGGATCATATCGAAATTTTCTGCACAATGTATGACACGAGAATCCCAGTACTGATCTGCGTGTAATATCCTATGGAGAAATTCCTGCGTGTATTAATCAATGGGGAAAATCGTATTTTTCTTAATGTGAAGGTCGCGAGTTCGAATCCCAGCTGTGACATATATTTTTTTTCATCTATATTTTTTTTTCTTCATCATATCTATCATTTTAAACACTAATATTCATACAGACCACCTAATTCGTCCCCATGACGAATTAAATGTCTAGTTTTTTTTCTTCATCATATCTATCATTTTAAACACTAATATTCATACAGACCACCTAATTCGTCCCCATGACGAATTAAATGTCTAGTTATCATTATTATTATTGTAGCATAACGCATTATACTTGTAGCAAAAGACCCGTAGAGGGCGGTATCTAATCTAGAAATTGATGATGAGCTCCGCGCAGGAGCAAGATAAGATGCCTGATTCTTGTTTTAGCTTTCGACAGAGCAAGATGTGTTCATTAAAGTTCCCAATATACCCGCAAATATCGAGTAAGTTGTTCTTTATTCTGCTTTTGTTAGTGAGAAATTGGAGCAAGTGAATGTGTATATCCTCGTTGTGCAGTATATTTCTGTAAGAGAATCCACCAAAATATAAGATTTTATAGAGAAATAGTTTAGAGAGAGTTTAAGAGATCAGAGAGGACTACAAGCGTAATTGGGTTCCAAGACAGAGAAACACTACCCCGACGGAGCCCCGTTACGATACATTATTATAATTATTATTATTATCATTATTAGTAGTAGTACAGTCAAACCTCGTTATAACGAGGGTCTTGGGACCAGAGAAATTATCTCTTTATATTGAAACCTTGTTATATCAGGGCCAAAATACAATAAAATACAAAGAGATAAGACCCCGAAAACTACCTTGTTACAACGAAATCTCGTTATATCAGTGCTCTTTATAACGAGGTTGGACTGTATTATTATTATTAAACGCTACAGATGTATGTGGTAGACTCACCTGTGACCCACAGGGCAAGAGATGCAGAACCATCCAAGAATACGAGAAACCGCGCAAACGTACTGAAGCGCCAAAACGGCATGGAGTAGCGTACCTTTGCCATACCGTGTCCGTCTTGAAGTAATTTGATATTAAGGGTGAACTCCTGTCAGGAATGACAAATGAAATAGAACGTTAGAAATTTCAATTCAAAGGTCAAGTAAAATTTTGGTAAATGCGAATTATTTTCCCAAATTTTTTGGGGGAAATCAACTGCAACTTTGCAAATTATAACACGCATTTTCATTTGCGCACGATATGCGCATTTATCAAGATGCGCATGAAACAATGATTTTGATTGGCACGTTCCGATCAACTGCACCTTATGATCAATTGCAACTTTTGATCAACAGCCCCTTAATATTGCAAATTGTTTTAAAGTGTAACACTCAGGATATTTTCTCCTTTTTTTTCTTGGGGGGCATCACCTTTAATTGGAACTTCATGAAATTCATAATGGTCAATTTGAGACATTTGTGCAGTTTTAGGATCCACTCTTGTGTACATTACCCCTTCCCCTATCCAGAGCTCTGTAAAAACAAATTATTACTTATGTTTAATGTTCATTCTTTTTGTAAAATTTTAATATGCTTTTCAGAATTTTTCATCTTGAGGGTCGGTGGGTGGAGGGCAGCCAAATTTTTTTAGGGCCTTAACCCAACATCATGCACTTGGGAAAATGCAGGTTTCCATTTGCAACTAATTTCCAGTTGATTTGCAAATGATCGCAACAATTTGATTGCAAATCTGTTACAAACTGAAACATGCATCTTCATTCGCACCCAATCTGCACTTCTGACAAGACGACATGAAACTAGTATCATTTTGATTGGTGAATGCTGATCATCTTCAATTTTGCAATTGATCTTTCCCGCAACACGCTATGGAAATGATAGAGCTAACTTAGCATGGTAGGGGCATCCTCCTCTGCGCCTCATTGACATACGCGATGTAACTCGCGCGTTCAATGAAATCAAGACTTTTTCCTGAAAATCTGAAACCGTGTGTAACACGGAAAGTGAATGGGATGCAGAGAAGGGACCCAAATATTTTTACATGTAACTACAAAAATGAGAGTGGTGTATATTTCATCTATAATGACATTGGGTGACTTCAAGTACGGTGTGGAACGCTGGTGTTGGTGTTGCAGCAACACCAACACCAGCCTCAACACCAAACCTGAAGTCTGTCGGTGTTGGGGTTGACCTCGCAAGATTCTGACGTATTTCCGGTCGCTCGTGTTGGTTGCTGGTGTTGAATGTCGTCTGCTGAACCGAGGATCACGGTCGGTGTTGACGATTCACATGCAATTTTCCTATCTCTCAACACCAACCCCTAGGGAT
>BQKZ01012627.1:0-13390 GCA_036244855.1 Temnopleurus reevesii | reverse complement strand
TTTTTTTACAATGACTGTTGAAGGGTCTCTGGAAAAAAAAGTTGTGTGGTTACACAAATTATTTTTGGTCATCTTGAAGATATATTGGGAGAACAGATAGTTTTAAACATTCAATATTTAATGAAAGAAAATTTTATTTACTGTCATGAATTTTCATGATCATTAACCCAAGTAATTGGCATGAATTATTTTATGAAATTGTAAGCATTATTTTTTCCTTGGGGGAGAGGGGCTTGAGAAACCCTAAAAAATCCAATATGTAAGACAATTATGAATTCAACCGATACTGAATTTTTGTTTTGTACATGTGCAATATGTCTGATATTTGATAATAAAAAACCAAAACATAAGAGTTTAATTTGTTTTAAGTGTGAAATGATTTCTTACTAATTGCCATATTTTGAATTTGTAATCAATAGGCACTGCCAAACATTCTGGAGTACTGATGAAACATGTAACTTATGTGCTTATCACGATAGAATGACTGAGTAAACAAAACTGATATGAGTGAAACTAATTTTGTTCACCGGTGTACAGTGGAACCTTGTTATAAAGAGGTCGGAGATAGAGATACCTGTTATAACAAGGTAATTTTCATGGTCCCAAGGACCTCATTATAAAGAGGTTTCACTGTATTAGGGTTAAATTTTCCAAATCCAATAAAACAAAAGTAATGAGGCATTGTGGATTTCGGGCACTAAATTGGTAAAGCTTGTCTCTAATTTCACTTCATCTCAGTCATTATTTTTAACATTACACATAATTAACAAATCAGAAATAAATGCTGAAAGGTTATTTATGAACATGGGGGAGTTGGGCATACAAGGCATTCACCTTGCTTGTATTGAGTGCAGCACAATGTGGATAAATCTATTGCTGAAGGAATTTAATGCCATGAATAGGGTCAAACCAAAGTTGAAAGGCAACTGTCAGAACCACAACACCAAAAGGCGGAAGTTTAAAGAAATATTTCTGTGATTACGATTGATTTATATATTCATTTATTCATCACATATCATTTCAAATGACAGCATTGAGTGATTGACAGACCATTGGAATGAGTTCATGTGCCTATTGTACACACATATTTTCTTACTAGGGTAATCCTATTTTCCCCTGTCTCCCAATCATACTGGGTGTCATTGCACTAAAAATGCAAATACAGTCCAACCTCGTTATAAAGAGCACTGATATAACGAGATCTCGTTATAGCAAGGTAGTTTTCAGGGTCTTATCCTTTGGCCCTAATATAAAAAGGTTTCGATATAAAGAGAATTTCTCTGGTCCCAAGACCCTCATTAAAACAAGGTTTGACTGTACAGGAAAAATAGAATCACATGAATACAATATCAAAATTAAAATTTACAACAATTTGAGTTGCTGAAAACTATTCATCTAATAATCGAAGCTGGAGTAATAAAAGAGAGAAATTGAAATGAGATAGGATTAAAGGCCTTGTGTCCTCAAATATACCCCAAAATTGGTAAAGTAGATATGAATTTGAATGAATTCTCATAATGAAAGCATGTTATGCATATACCTCAGTTTAATGAATACATACAGAATAGTGTCATGAAAATGACAAAACTCAAATAGGAATATCACCTACTTTGCTGTTTAAATAGGAATCTATATTGTGATGAAAATGTTAAGATCAAGCTTTGTCCATTTGGAAGAAATGTGATATTACATTAAGATCCTAAATATACAATAAATACCAATCAAGGGCTTAGGCCCTTCCAGTCATGAGTACAGACTACTGTGGCCTTTGGGTAAACTTCAGTTGTTCATTAACAGTTCATTAACTTGGGACCACAAAAATTAGTTTTACTAAAGATCTATAAAACATGCAAGACTGGAATATATTTGTCATGCAGCTTAGGTAAATGTTGATCTATTCAACTTTCATTCATGTAACAAAACAATCACATCTGTAATATCACTTTTGTATTATGACAAAAAACTTGATCCAAAAACTTATTTTTCAAACAGTGCATTTGCACTCAAATAGAAATACAATCAATTTAATTATTTACATGAAAACACACTCTCACAAAATAGTACCTCCTTTTTAAAAATAACAAAACTTTTGAGGGAAGGTGCCCAATAAGCCAACTTAGAAATTATGTTATTGATCTCTCTAGCTAGTTACTGATCTCTGTAGCTAGTGTGTATGGATCATCATCATTAACAAGTAGTGCATGAATCAGCACACACAATGGATAATGTAACTTTTCAAACATCAGACCCCGTATTCCGATAGCGAGGTTTAAGTTAACCCTGGTCTAAATCTGTGGTTTAAGTATGGAGAGCTAAAAGAGGCCTGAATTTATAATAGTCGATGCTTAATTTACCAGCACATTTGGCACTCATATTATTTAAAACTGTCTCGGAATAAAAACTTCAATAGTTTTCTACATTATTAGAGTATGGGAAAAGAGAACAGTTAACATACGACTTATTCATTGTAAATAAAATTTTGGCTACCCATACTTAAACCACAGATTTAGACCAGGGTTAACTTAAACCTCGCTATCAGAATACGGGCCCAGGAGTTTTGTTTGGATTAAAATTTAGCAGCAAAATTCTTTCCAGGGAGCACATTTGAAGTGCTGTTTTTACTATGAGCCTACTCTATTACTAATCTCTGAATCTTTAAGGTCAATTGCAGATCTAAGAAATTTAGATAATGGGGAACCAACCCCTGGAATTATTGTGCACTCATTGAATGAAGAAAAATTATATACTCCACAAGAATTCGGGCATAATTTAATAATTGATCCTGTCTTTGATTTCTTATTTTTTTGCCAAACAGTACCTCCTCCCGTGTTGGACTAGTCAAAGACAAAGTCTAAAAGATTATCACAATCCCGGTATCTCCATATTACACTTACTTTCTCACATTCCGTAAAATAAATGTTTATAAGTCTCTTCTTCTTTTTGCATAAGCTACACAAATTTGAATTGACCATATAAACATATGTTGGTTAGTGTAAAGTATTCCATGAATTGAAATTCAATCCTTCGGCTACTAATTGTTAATTTCCTTGGTCTTTTAAACACAGAGATTTGACGATCACTGTGCTCCTGGGGATCTGTGCGATCCGCAACACCGACTGAATCTGTGACGACATGCCGAACAACTCCTCATTCACTTTGTACATAGAGTTTTTAAAAATGGATTAATGTAAAATTTACAGAAAGATTGAAACATCATTCTTCTCAAAATACATGCAGAATCAATACAGAAATGCTATAATCCAACCGAAAATTGGCATTTTGTTTACTTTTCAGAAAAAGGGAGAAAATGTGAAATTTAGTTTACAGAGTGAATGACGAGTTGTCCGACATGACGTTATTCAATGAGAGCATGACAATTCCAGGGGTTGGTTTCCCTTAAAAAGATAAAATAGACATTCAGTATTTCAAAAAATTCAAACTTTGCCATAATTAGATAGATTAGATAATTAGATAATCAAATAGAGTAATGTTTTGTTGATGTTGTTATACATCCAAGTGTAAAAAGCTGTGAGGACATGTGAATTGATTGTAATCACAATGAGTATACAACATACCTGTGAGTGGCTGTTGAAATGCTTCATTAACCCTTTGATGTGTGTCATGCATAACTTGTTTGATCATCATTAAAAAATTAACACATAAAATATCCAAAGAGTTTAACAATTTTACTACGAAATCTTTAAACCGGACAACCCTCTATTACAACATTAAAATGCTACATTAAAAATAGAGTTGTTTAATTTTTTGTTATCTTAATCAAAACAGAAGGAAAATGTGAAAAGTTCTTCACAAACATATCAGTCTAACAAGACATCATTCACTGATATGACTTCTCATATACAGTATTAAAACCAAACATTTAGTGGTAGTAGATATATGAAATGAATTATGCAAAGAATGATAACATGTCAAGAGTTTCTAATATAGCATACCTCTTTGATTATCTACTTCCAGACTATTTCCCAAACAACAAAATTGAGCCCAAGGAGAATAAGTAATCTCATATCAATACACAGTAATAGTAAACAAAAATATAGTTGCACTCAGATAGTCCTGAATCAAGCAGGTCAATATTAAAGGCACATTTCACATGTCTTTTTGTGACAGCTCTCATGCCTTGGATACCTTTCAATATCTTGATCAACAGATATTACCTGTACATTTTACACAGCATTTCATTACACAGTGGCTATTGGTCAATAGGCGGGTTTACTAATAGATGCAAATTTTATGCATATCTCTAACACAAAGGTTGTTCTTGACAACCTGAAAGCTTGCCTGAGGCTTGCCTGACATAGCAACAAGTAATGTATGCAAACTGGATTCCTAGTATTGTTGTCTTATTGTTATCAACCGGCCTATGGAATACCGCGTAATTACGTTAAACGCACATAAATTTGAATATATAAGTAAACCCGCCTATTCAGCAATAGAATTTGAGCAAAATCATGTACAAGCATAAGAGGTAGCTATTCTGGTGTAGTAAGAGCTAATTGATGTTGAAGAGGCTTATTCATGAATATACTTCCTAAACTGTCTTGCTAATGACTGGAAAAATGCCACCTATGCATTTCATGTGTGGTTTCTTAAATAGGCATTATCTGTTAAGGGCCAATCTTTAAAATGATGAACATTGCACTAGCTGAATAAGATAAATTTCATTTGAATCTCAACATGCCATTGCCTTTAATGCATGATACTTCTGCAAAGTAACTTTGCTCCAAAATAATTGCTTTTGAAAGCTGCTCAATTTATAATGTAATAATAATGATCATCATAAAATAGGCATTTTCTATAGGGCACATTTTCATGATGTAGAGTGCTCAAGGTGCTTTGCAATATTATTACCCTGGCTTTAGCTTGGCATACACCAGCGCACATGGCATATCGAGGAATAAATATTCCTGCGAGGTACCCATTCATGTCACATGGGTTGAGTGCAGCACAATGTAGATGGATTTCTTGCTGAAGGAAGGATTCGAAGGATTCTAACCTACGACCCTCTGGTTGAAAGGCAAGTGTCAGAACCACTACACCACAGCACCTCCACAGGAGGATCTTACCTTCAAAATAGCAACCTATCAAAAGAACATAAATCATGTTTAAAGGTCCACTATTATGACAATATATAGCGGTCTATGCTACCCTTACCATCACCTTTATGCGTGAGAGAGCTCCCAAATGTTTCCCATATATTATATAATAAGTTTTATTTATATTTTAGAGAGGCAATTTGGGAACGCCCCTACAAATTCTCTTCATATGGAGAGAATTTTTAGGGGGTATTTGTGGAAATCCCTTGGAGGGGAACTTATTTGATTTACAAAAGATATTAAGATGTAATTACACCTGACCTGAACATACTTTGAATCATTCCTCATTATGTCTTATGTTAATTGGGAAATGTTCACAACTGGCCATTATTAAGAGAAGTTAACTAGGTTAACAATGATGATGGAATGCAATTACTGCTCAATGGACTATCAAGTGAATGTTTCCACAATTCTATCAATAGTTTACTGGTCAATGGACTATCAAGTGAATGTTTCCACAATTCTATCAATAGAAACAACAGGCTCAATGGTGGAATGATTCAATGTATGCTCAGGTCAGGTGGAAGTACGTTCTAACATCTTTTGTAAATAAAATAAGTTCCTCTTCAAGGGATTTCCACAATTGCCCCTAAAAAGACTGTTCATATGCAGAGTACTGTATATGACCTCATATACAGTACTCTGCATATGAAAATAATTTTTAGGGGCGTTCCCAAATTGCCTCACTAAAATATAAAGAAAAATTGTTATAAAATATATGGGACACATTTGGTAGCTCTCTCACTCACATATGTGTTGGTAAGAGTAGCATATATCACCATAAGTCACTTTACATTGTCATAATAGTGGACCTTTAATAGTTATGTCATATGCCGTTATTATCAAAACATGAAACTTACAAACATAACATATTTATTTCCCTCAAACAAATAGAAAATCATAAAAATATAATTATATAAACATTTACAAGAATGATATGTTACCAAATTTTGTAATTTTTAAAACACAACTATTCATATACAGTTACATTGTATAAACAACATTTTCATTTCAGAAAGACAAAGTATATTGATAATGAAATAATCTAGTAAGAGATTTAGACACTGGGATCTACAACACTACAATTCCTTTGGTTGCCGTGAAACAACAAATGTATCAACATGAATGGTTTAATCTAAAATTCTCAGCACGCATTTCTGTTGTTTTAATATCAAAATACAAAGAACTTTAATTTCCAGAAGTTTCCCAGAGTTTTGAAATAAATAGAATAGTATATACATATACATTTGTCATGAAAATTGGCCCACGAGCAGAGTGGAAGAATGTATGTGAGGGGAATGAAAGATGTCATCTTCCTGGTAAGTGACAAAAAACATTAAGATGATTAGTATAATAATAATAATGAAGATTCTTCATCTAATTCTTTTTAAAAAATGCAAAGAAAAATATAGATTAACTAATTCAGGAAATAGATAACATGGAATATGGAAAGGTGAGATTGCTCAAAAATTTTGTTGTGGTTGGGGCCTCAAGCACTCTAGGCAATAAGATTTCTTACCACCTTCTACCATGTACTTTCTATGTATACATTGGTTGAGCAATCATTTCTTGAGCATCAAACTAAACATGAAACTGGTAAGTTTTGCATGATTACGAAAGTACTCTTGAAAACCTCTGTAAATACTTGTCCCATCTCAAACATGGCCTTTCATAAGGGGATACAATGGCCTATCTCTCCTGGGCAGTGTTTCACCAAGTTGCAAAAGACTTAAAGAATGACTTTACGCACGACTGGTATTGGTTCTTGTGCTAAATGATCTTATGCATATATACATAGATCCGCTAACTTACCCCTGTCTTGCATAACTTTAGAAACATTTGATGAAAGACCGCCCTGGTATACTTATACAGCGTAGGACATTTTACAATAATATTACATTTGACTTTCAAAATGAAATGTCTATTCTTCAGCTTATCACCATTAACGTTCTACGGGTAGATTTCATTTTCAGTGTGAAGGCACATAGTTAATTGTTTGATATGGTGTCTTGTTTATCTGCAATCACTGTAGCTGGGTTGAGTAGGATAGGAGGACTAAACTTCTTCCCAGAACAGATCTGATCCAGACCCTAAAACAAAATACAAGAAGCAAGTAGAGGAACATGCTTTAATCTACTATCAATAAAAAAAAAATATATTAAAAAACGATAAGAAAAAATTCCATTTGAATTCAAATCATCCAACACTTCTTTACAAATGCAAATTGCTTGTAAAACCCCCCTAATGAATTGCCAAAACCTAGAATTAGTGTGATAATTTTATGTCATGATCACATCATTTGCAATAATAATGTGATATTTCAGTCACATATCTGTCCAAAAAAAAATAATATACTGATTGTACCTCACAGATTTGTTATTATGACAAGTTTTAAAAAATATTCCCAAGAAGCTGTTTTGAAAAAGGGTCATAATAAGGAGGTTGACTTACTATGGAGTATATAGTATACATCACTGAGATACATGAACTACATGACTAGCATTGAGAACATAGTGTAAAACATTGTGAACACTGCATAGGGGTTTTGGGGTATTTAAAGGGGAACCAGCCTTTGGAATTATTGTGATCTCATTGAATGAAGAAAAATCAGATGAACAAACTATGTAAAATTGTAGCAAAATCGGACAACCCGTTCAAAAGTTATGAATTTTCAAAGTCACTGAGATATGACGATCCCTATCGCTGATGGGGATCCGTGCGATCGGCAAATTCTATGAAAACTGTGACGTCATGTCGGACAACTTCTCATTCACTTTGTACATAGAATTTTTAAGAATGGATTAATGTAAAATTTAGAGTAAGGTTGCAACATCATTCTTCTCAAAATACATGCAGCATCGATACAGAAATGCTATACCCCAATCGAAAATTTGCATTGTGTTGACTTTGGCGAAAAGGGAGAAAATGTAAAAAATCGTATACAGAGTGAATGAGGGGTTGTCCGACATGACGTCACGGATTCCGTCGAATTTACCGATCGCACGGATCCCCATGAGCGGTACGGATCGTCATATCTCTGTGACTCTGAAAAGTCATAACTTTTGAACGGGTCGTCCGATTTTGCTCAAATTTTCACAGTTTGTTCATCTGATTTTTCTTCATTCGATGAGAGCACGATAATCCCAGGGGTTGGTTTCCCTTTAATGTTTACGGGCCACAATGTTACATGATTTCAGTGAAGCCTGAATAATATTTATTTTATGAAATAATCCACTCAAATTGAAGTTGGAATAAAAGCTCATTTGTAAGTATGTGACAGGAAGACAGTGTTCCAAACTATGAAAGTCATAATAAGTATCTTAAGTAAACTATGAAAGTATAATAAGTATGGAAAATTATCCTTTTACAATGATCAAGCTGTGAAAATTTGAGCAAAATCCAACAATCCATTCAAAAGTTATGCATTTTCAAAGTTTTGATTTGAACCCCTCATGGGCTCCTTAAATTGACAACGTACAGGCATAAAATAGCTGCCAACATGGAGAACTCTACATTCACTTAGTACAAAGAATTTCACATTTTCTTCTTTTTCTAGAAAAGTAGACAATAAATCACCAAATTCATTACGAAATGCATGCAGGATCAACATGTCCATATCATACTTGAAGAGAAAAGTACAATTTTGTATATTTTTCTAGAAAAAGAAGAGAATGTGAAATTCTGTGTATATAGTGAATGGAGAGTTCTCCATGTTGGCAGCCATTTTGTGCAGGTAGGTTGCCAATTTGACATGTTTGAAGAGCCAATGAGGGGTGTAAATCAAAACTTTGAAAATTAATAACTTTAGAATGGATTGTCGAATTTTGCTCAAATCTTCACAGATTGACCCAAAATTTTGTGTTTTTCTCCATCCACATGTCTGGGTGAAGTTCCCCTTTAACTACCTGAAACAAGATCAAATTTCCTGTTTTGACAGTACATTTCAACATTCCAGCCATAGCAAATGTCACATTTCTGGACCAAAACGTAACATTTGCAACAGTCCACATGTCATGTGCGCTCATATTTTTCCTACAAGTTTACGACTGCAGTAATAATTTAAATTAAGGGGTGATATTACTCTCTCGTCTATATCCGTTCATTTAGTAAAGAAATGATCATTAACCATAAAAACATTACATTGATGGTCATGCGTTGACACACAGATTTTATACACTGTATTATAGACCAGCAGCCAGCAAGGGTTAGCCTAGCTGGAAAGGTTACCAATTTGAATGTTCATGGATGCAAAGATCGTACTCTCCTGTATTACGAATGAGCCGTCTTGCATGTCCTAACTGGTGGATGTGGCCATGCCAGACGGCTCATTCGAAATATCGGATCGTACGATCTTTGCATCCATGAACATTAAATTTGGTAACATTTCCAGCTCGGCTAACCCTTGCTGGCTGCCGGTCTATTATGCCTTTTGGAACAAAATTGTATAGGTAAGAGCAAGACCTGGGCAAAAGATCTCTCTGCTTTGTAGGGTTATGAACACTGGAACACTGAGACTTAAAAAGTGACCCATTACTGTAGAAATACTGAGCTATCAACTTGAAGCAAACCCCCTCCAGCCTAAATTGTGTTTGAAATGATAGTTTGCTCATGATGTTACTTTAGTTAGGGTACGTACCTCTCCAGCGTAGGACAGTAAAGGTGATACCTCACATGTCACAGGGTAGCCATCAGGGTCGTGAGCTCGACGACTGCAACAAACAGATAAACAATCAGGCAAGTTAAAACAATGAAAATGGTCCAACAATTCATGCCAGCATATTCTTTGAAGTGTTAACAAGAATGAATGCAAGATGAACTATAAACATCTTCAATTGATCGTCTATCCCTGGTTGTGTGTTAGCTCTGGTTATTCAGCAGGAACTTTACATGTGTTTCAGTTCCTATTTCAAGCAAAGCCAGCCCCCTACAAGTATGTCTCATGCAAGAGTGTAACAAACACTATTGGCCATCTTCCCTATAACGTATAATTCTTCAAACAATAACCATATACTCTACGAAAAGCTTTTTGCCATGCTCCGGCATACACATTTCATGCATATTTGATATATCTATAAGTGAGCCAATTCAGCAAGACATGATGCTTCACAACATGAATACATGACTTGGAAAAGTATATCAAATGTTCTTAAAAATGCAGGATTGTAGCTTTCATATATGCTGTTGCTTGAAGTTCAATACTGCATAATGTATTTCATGGCAACATTTCAACCTATATTCCAGTAATTAAAATAGTGAAGAAATGCATATAGCTTTGACATGACTTCATGAAGATCTTCAATATGGTGTCATTTTATAGGTCTTTTCTCTCCTACTTGGTACCAATCCTCACTTTCCATGTTTACCAAGAAGCTAATGGTTTTGCTAGGTTGGGTCACAGGACTTTGGTTGTGTTTATTAACTTTCTCAATATGAAAGGGGTTTACCACAGCCCTAAACCAAAATGCTTGCATATGTCTCAACTGACTTTGGCAATGCACCAATACATTGCGCAATTTGACATAACATAATAAAATCTCTTTGAAATGTCTAGTTTGTACTCGCGATGGACTCAGTCAAAACGCTTTACATGTATGAGCTTATCATAACTTGTCCGTGGCTGAAAGCTGTTAAAAGGCTTTCTGAATCCCAGGATTCAAAGTGCTTGACATATCATCTGTGAAAAGCTTTGTTAAAAGCCTTTGGAGGCTGTATGGAAAGCCAAATTCTTGTGAAATGAGAGATTGATAAACACACCCTAGTTGAAGCAATGCACTACCATGCACTTTGCATGCATATCTATAAAGCTTTCTAACCATGCCCCTATGTAGCATACATATCAATACACACAAATGAATCATGCTCCCTAATCTCACAAATATTAAAGATGTTTGCAGTTGGCAAGATCTTAATTGTGTTATACATGTACCTGTGGTTTACTTCCTTCATTACATGCTGACTTGTGCACATTGAGGTTTATTTTTTTATTCAACATGGAATATTTTGAATTAAATGCACCTGACAAAAATTGAAGTAAATAAATACACACAAGTGGACAGTGTTCGCAGTGAGTCCTAAAGATACTCATTTATTTTACCCCTCACATATGAGAACTTTTCTGTATTAAAATCATTCATTCCATCGTAACTTAGTCATCATTGACAAGATTTAATATGTAGATCACGATTCATTGATTCGTGACCAGCCATTTGTCCTGGACCTTCTTTATTTTATTCACTCCTAAATGAGCACCTAAATGAAAAGCACCGGGTGTCAGCAGTTCACCATTTGTGCATAGAGTCATGTGCATTTCTACAAACAGCTTTAAGAAACAAGCACCATGGATTCACTATGGCACTTCCTTGCACTGTAATATCAGATATCCTCTAGACACAGTATCACTATCTTGATACAAGCTTTGTACTATGTGATGGAGAGAACATACAGTTGGGGTCAAAAGTTTACATACATCGGAGGTAAACAATGTTTTATCTCATCTTCTGCAAACTTATACACGTTTGTTGAACATTTTCCTGATTGAGATAGTTAAACATGATCTCTACTATATTTCTATGAAATGATTTTCATCATTCTCTAATATTAAAGTATTTGTGGTGGACATATTACTCAAATTGCATAAATTCAGGGGGTCAAAAATTTACATACGCTGATCATAAAATTTAGTTGCAGTGCCTGTATTCTAATATTTATTTATAATTCTTCGCTTGGATTGACTGGAAATGCATCCTGTTTATCTCCCCCCAAACTCCAATTTCATTTTACCAACACATTGCACTTCTTTCTTCATCATTTTTTAGCTTAGTTGTGTAAATTCAAGTCTGGGGTTCTTCTCATTGGGTTTGTACACATTTGAATGCTTGGATCATGTTAAACATGTGATAATCTTCACTTTGATCCCCATTATCATCATTTATGGGTTCTTTTATAATTAAAAGTACTTTCTCTCATTAAAATGTTCTGGAAAGTCCTTTGAAAAAGAGGCAAGAACATCTATGTCTGACATCCAATGCTCATTCCAACCAATTGGACCAATGGGCTATTATTTTTTATGGTAGTCGTACACGGGGAGTGAATGTTGGACGGGTTTATACGTTGATATGTCAAATAGCCACATTTTGGCCAAAACTTTTATTTAATTTTCTATTTAACAAACAACATCATAATTATTCACTGTAAAAAATACTGTTGTGATGCTAATGGGGATCAAAGTGAAGATTATCACATGTTTAACATGATCCAAGCATTTGAATGTGTACAAACCCAATGGGAAGAACCCAAGACTTGCGTTTTTACAATTAAACTATACATGTATAATGTTGAAGAGTTACATGCCATGCAATGGTAAAATGAAACTAGATTTTTGGGGAGGTAAAAAGGATGCATTTCCAGTCAATCCAAGAAAAAAATGATGAATTATTATTAGAATACAGGCACTGCAACCAAATTTTATGATTGGTGTATATAAACTTTTGACCCTTTGATTTTATGCAATTTGAGCAATATGTCTACCACAAATACTCCAATATTAGAGAATGATGAAAATTGTTTCATAGAAATATAGTAGAGATCATGTTTAATTATCTCAATCAGGAAAAATCAAAACAAACGTGTATAAGTTTACATCAGATGAATGTAAAATTTTGACCCCAACTGTATGCCTACAAATCCGATCTAGAAGAATATCACATCTGCCATGCCCAAACATCTCCTTGTCCATAGAGAAGAGTGTGGCAGTTACTGTAGTTCAAGCTCATGTCATTAAGTTCATTACACTTGAATCAGCACATATCCAAGGAAATCAGCACAAGTTGTTTGAACACATGTCTACTGCAAATGTCTAGCAAGCAACTCTCTATTAAGCACCATAAGATGATAAAGCAGATGAGGGTGAAGATGATGATGAAGGAAGACAAGAAGGAAAGGGGTAAAATACAAGAAATAGGAGATGAAAAGAAAGAAAAGTAAGAAGAATGGGAGAAAGAGAAGAATAAAAATGAAGTGAAAAAGAAAAATAAGGAAGAGGATAGGGAGAGAAAATGAACATGTCATCAAACTGATGAAAGATGATGATTAAATCAACATCGAAGGATCAATGTTAAACGCAAATTCAGATTGAAGCATGAAGCCATTCTTGCCTAATACCGACAAACAGTGATTGACAATGTGTCCAAGAGAAGCTTTAAAAAAATCCCAGGCTTAGCCGGATAGGAATTGAATCTACGACCTTGTGATGACTAAAAAGGCATCTTGCCAATAGA
>BQKZ01012618.1:0-13396 GCA_036244855.1 Temnopleurus reevesii | reverse complement strand
AAAAAAGCAGCAATATGAAGGTCTCTTCCAAATTTATACTATCATTGAAATTGTGTTTCGTATGATCATTCATATATCTGCTCTGGGGTTATTTGTTTGAATGTTGTATTGCACAGAGGTAAAATAAAATACTTGGTCGGGGCCAGGAATATCTTGTGTTGCTTGAAAGCAGAAAAATCAGACGAATAGATTGAAAGAAGTTTGAAGGAAATCGCACAACAAATAAGAAAGTTATGAGTATTTCAATCATATAACCCAATAGTTGTAATCAGTCAAATTGGCAATGTTGGGTCACGTGATTATGACGTATATTTTGCACTTCTCTGCAAGCAGTTTATTATTCTTGTTTTAAAACCCTCATTTTTCAACCAGGTAATGCAAAAAAGGTGGGGTTTTTCGTCGATATATACATGGAAACGGATACATTTATTGAATCAACGTTTTGAATATTTAAAAAAAATAAGTGTGATAGATTAAAACGGATTTTTAAAAACAATAAGTTATAATAAGCTTACGGACACGATGTGCATGATCCACGTCATAAGCACGTGACCAAAAGTCACTTGTTACGTCCTACTGCATACAGTAATTCATGAATTATCACTGTTAGGTCATATCTTTGAAATATTCATAACTTTCTTATTTCTTGTCGGGTTTACTTCAATCTTTTTTTGATCTGTTCGTCTGATTTTTCTTCTTTTAATCAAAGCAAGAGTTTTCTAGCCCAGACCAAGTCTTTAAGTTGGCACTTTCCAACCACATAGCATTTCTTATGACATTTAATCTCCACGTTCAAGGATAATGTTGAGCCATGTGCACCAGCCCATATAATATATTTATGTTCTCGTAATATCATACATGGGCTTCGCTTTGTATCATCCGCCAAAATGGTCGACTGTGTCATCGAAACCATAAATTTTCCTTTCAATCGAGAATGTGCAACAGTTTTCAAGCCTCTTTTTATCTCCTCTCTTCAAATATTATAACCACTCTTCTAGATTCCATCACTAATGAATAATATGTACTGTTTGAAACTTTTTTCTCCGCTGTTGGCCTAGAAGTTCTTCCAAATATGATATGATAATTTTTGATAACTAATTCAAGATACTTTGTAACTCATTATCTGTGCTTTAAATTTTCTTATAGAGACATTTGTATCATGTACAACTGTTCAGAGTGTGACAATAAAAATGTCCCCAGGAATTTGGCTATATACCGGATATTCGTTTACCCATGTCTGAAAGAGGAATTCTTAACTTGACAAATGAGCTTTGCATGTTCTTCATTATAATCAGTTCAACGGTGTGGAAAATGTCAGATTGAAGCCATTGAATGTTTTTTTTTTGTTCCTGAACTGAAAACAAAACATGTCACAACTTTGATCGACACTGCTCCAAAATAAAGAGTCCTAACTTTTGATTCGCAAGACCAATTTTAATGAAACAAAACTAATTTGTTGAGTTCAGAATTACTTTCTAGGATAATGGGTTATAAGTATTCTGAATATGGCCAATTTCCCTGGAACATTTTTATTGGGACATGCTACATTACTTCTTACTAATACACCAAAGTGTTGCATCAAAGATGTATCTTAATTCTACATTCTTAAATTAATTTGATATTAGATTTAAGATCGACAGATACCAAATTCTGAAGAGAAAAACAAAAGAAGAAAACAGAAGTTAACTTTCCTTGTAAATTATGCCATTTTTCATGCAGAATTTGTACATCTACATCGAAGATTTCTAAAATACCCAGACGAGTGTATTGAACAAATGTAACTTTTATGAGCACTTTGAAGAGCTATTTTTATTGGATTTGAGGCGCACTTTCCACTACGAAACGCTAACATTTTGGCTATGTTTATAAAGTATTGTATTGTCTTTTCATTATCATTGTATGTAATCGTATAATATAAGGGGTTTTATTGTTTAATAAAAATGATTATTTGAGTTTTTCATTACTTCTGTTTCTTCATGGTGTTTGTTCTTTATATTAACCCAGAAAGGAAGTAAAATGCTTTTCAAATTCATTTTTTTTTGTATGAACAGAACATACTTTTTACCACAATTTCAAATTTTTATATCAATTCTGGGAGGTCTTTCACCAAGTCGTTCTTAAAGTTACGCACAACTTTACGTTCGACTGGTATCAATTCTTGGGCTGAATACGCGCACTATTATGAATCATTACGCGCGAGAAGTGATACCAGTCAAACGTAAAGTCGTGCGTAAAGTCTTTCTTATCTTGGTGAAACACCTCCCTGTTTTCACAATTTGAGCATTCATTTGTTAAATCATCTTGATGAAATTACCTAACGACCCAGCAATTTATACTATGATTCTACTAATCGAACAAATTGTTTACTTAAAATGTAAGGACTTTATGAATTTTATGACATTCTCTAAATAATGGATGCAAATTTTGTTGGAATGTTCATTTCAATCTGCAATCAATATTCGGTCATTTTGCAATCACTTGCAACTTTCTGACTAGATAATCGTGAAAGAATGCCCATGCTTTCCAAAATGCTAGACCACGATAAAAGCAAATTTTCATCAAAAAAAAGTAAAACTGTTTAGTATCTTCCTTTCATAACGTACTCACATTTCCGTGCTAACATTTACATCTTCCTACTCTTCTCTGTTTTTGTTATTTTACTTCTTTTCTATAACAGATTGTGAGCTAACCATCACTTCAGTTGGGTTTACACTTGGAGCTGAAACCTTATGGTTTTAAAAACATGGAAGCTTATACGTGCAGTTTTTACCAGTCGCCTTCTTGCTTTCTCGTACTACACTAAAGCAAGTAGGAGAATTATTTTACACGTTGTCTCTCAGTTTCGACCAAAACAAGGCACTTTGGCGAATTGAACAATTTGCTGTTGTGCTGCATGTATAAGCTTCCTTGGGACTATCCTAGATTCTGAAACTTTAAGGTCTTGGGTCCAAGTGTAGACATAGCTATTGAAATCTAAAGTCAATGAAACTGGACAAAATAGACGATCCTATTCAAGCTTTCATGATCACTATGAGCAGAATGGACAAAGGATTGGACAAAGTGAACAACTTTAAGAGGAGAGTCTACCCAAAAATAATATTTTTTTTCAACAGGAGCGGAAAAATTAGATGAACAAAAGAAAAAAGTTTGAGAAAAATTGGACAACTAATAAGAAAGTTATGAATGTTTAAATATTTAGACAAATTGGCAACTGATGACGTCAGAGGTGCACAACTGACCATTTATTACATTCACATCAATGTCATAAAATGTTACTTTTTTCATCAAAATATGATTTCCTCAAAACTTTAACCGTATGATAGCTTTATGATAGATATGTGGATCCACTATTTGCATGTTTACATTCATACAAACTTTACAAATTTCTATAAAAATGAGGAATTTTGCACCATATAAAGTAAAAACTCCAGTTAGTTGTGCACCCTTGATGTCTTCAACTTGGCAACATCTCTGGAAATTTCCACTGATTTGTCGATTTTTTCACAAATTCAAAAATTCTTAACTTTTTTTAATTACTTGTCCCATTTTCTTCAAACTTTTTTGTTTTACTCACCAATTTTTTCTGCTTCTGTTAAATAATTATAGTCTTTGGGTAGACTCTTCTTTTAATCAAGTCTTCACTATAGCTTCATGAATGGGAATTGCTTATTTTGTCAAAATGTTATAGATTTCAAAGTGCATTATGTGTTGTGCTGTTGTTTGCTGTTGTTTGCTACAAGTGTGCTGCGAAATGCACTATTTTCGTAATGTAGTCAAATTTGTTTACGTTTGCCCATCAGAAGTCAAAGTATTCATTCATTGTTTTCCTTTTCGTACATCAGTGTTGCTAGGTTGGACAAGCAAATGAGCTTGTCATACCTTGCAATCAACACAATGTGCAGCGTTCATTTCCTCGATTGAAATGCAAAAAATAGGTAGCAATGCCTAAGTTGGTACTTTCAACATCACAAAAATAAGTTCAAATAAAGAGAAATTATTCAAAGAGATTTGCGGTTGGACCATGTGGTGTAGGGTTATCTTTCAAGAGATAATTCTGAAAAGGACTCGGCAAAAGCTCAAAAAGGTTTTAAAAAAAACACGACGTTCCGAGTAGAATTAACTTACTCGTCCTCGGGTGAAGGAATGTTTTTTTTTAAATCTTTTTGAGCTTTTGCTCAGTCCTTTTCAGGACTATTTCTTGAAAGATAACCCTACACCACATAATGCAACCGCAAACCTCTTTGAATGTTGACTACACCATGCAAGCTCTAGTTTTCTTCAAAGAGAAATTAGACAAACAAGAGGTTTCCAACACATTCTTTGCACGTTGGTTCCACAAAATTACAATCACTTTGCAGATTATTTGACTTTACAGAATTTGGACATGGGGGAAATTTTTTAATGTATTTTGTTTTCAGGCGAACAACTACTTTTTTTCCACAAACTTCTGATAAAGATCTAAAGATCTGTACTTAACATTTGACTACATTACAAAACGTGTCGATTTGAGTGCCTTTGGAAAGTGTGTGTTTGCGTTTTTGCAACATTGTGCTTTTTGAGAGGGCTATACAGTTGTTCTGAGGCAGTATTAACTGTGAATTAATAAAGAGTCGGGGTGAATCGTGCTGCTTCCGGGGTCCTATGTGACCAGGGCTTTAGGTTGCCTAAACTACGACTTTCCTATGGAAGCTTGTGCATGTGGCGCAAAGGCGGGTTCATATAACTTGCCTTCTCGACTCAAACAAGGCACCAAGGCAAGTTTCTACAAATTGCCTTCTCAACTAAGACAAGGTGCCAAAATGAGTTAATAAAAGTTGCCTTCTTGCATTCTCTTCTTATAAAACATGGCACCAAGGCAAGTTTGTGCAAGTCGCCTTCTCGCCTTCAATCAAGGCAAGTTTTTTAAAGTAGTCTTCTTGCCTTCTCATCCAAGACAAGGCGCCAAAGCGAGTTAATACAAGTTGCCTTCTCGCATTCTCTTCTTTATAAAACAAGGCTCCAAGGCAAGTTTGCACAAATCGCCTTCTTGCCTTCAATCAAGTTTTTAAAAGTAGTTTTCTTCCCTTCTCATCCAAGATATGGCGCCAAAGCGAGTTAGTACAAGTTGCATTCTCGCATTCTCTTCTTATAAAACATGGCACCAAGGCAAGTTTGTGCAAGTCGCCTTCTCGCCTTCAATCAAGGCAAGTTTTTAAAAGTAGTTTTCTCACCTTCTCATCGAAGAAATGGCGCCAAAGAGAATTGATACAATTTGTCTTCTCGCATAATCTTCTTATTAAACAAGGCCCCAAGGCAAGTTTGTACAAATCGCCTTCTTGCCTTCAATCAAGTTTTTAAAAGTGGTTTTCTTCCCTTCTCATCCAATAGAAGGCGCCAAAGCGAAATAATACAAGTTGCCTTCTCGCATTCTTTAGTTATAAAACAAGGTGCCAAGGCAAGTTTGTACAAATCACCTTCTCGCCTTTTCCTCCAAAACAAGGTGCCTTGGTGACCAACTCGTCTTCTCGCTACACGTAAATGCTTCCGTAGGACTGACGTAAAGTTTCGGAAACATGGTTTCGGCTCTCAGTATAAACCTAACTAGTGTGAAAAAGATGTGATTGATTTGTGAAAAAGAGGAAGGAGACAGATTTGTCAGGAAAAAAATGAAAACGTATCTGCAGTGTTTTGTCGTTCATGATGGTGCTTAGGCCAAACACTAAATTGTATGGATGCCCAAGAACGACCAACCCTCTGAAAATGGCCAACCAGGGAGGTGTTTCACCAAGTCGTTCTTAAAGTTACGCACGACTTTACGTTCGACTGGTATCAGTTCTTGTGCTGAATGCGGGTAATAATGTGAACCACTGCGCGCAAGAAGAGGTACCAGTCGAACGTAAATTCGTGCTTAAAGTCTTTCTTATCTTGGTGAAACACCACCGAGAACTCCTTTTTTTTTGCTTGAATTGCTTAAATTTCTTATTATTATGCTTGATTGATTTACAGATAAAAAAATATAAATGATGGATGAATGAATAGATGGATTAATGTTAGATAGATATTTGAATAACAAGATGGATGAATCGATTGGATAGATGGATGAATAGATGGATTGATAGAAAGGTAGATAGATTGATCGATTGAAAAATAAATAGAAGAGTAGAAAGATGGATAGAAAGATCAATAGGTATATGCATGGATAGATGGATGGATAAATGGATGAATATTTGGATTGATCAACAGAAAGGTAGATATATTGATTGATTGATGAAAAGTTAAAACAATAGAAAGTTGGATAGATAGATCAATAGATGGATGAATAGATAAATGGATGTATAGATTGATTGAAAGATATATAGCTGCATGAATGAATAGATGAATAAAGATGACAAGCTTCCAAAATATACATGATACAAATAAAAATATGACTCACGAAACAGCTGAACCAAAAAATTTATCATAAGAGGAAGCACTAAGTACCATACCCTTTCTCTCAGAAAACATTTGGCTCAGTTGATTTGCGATTCACATTTGAGCATATAAACTTATACCCAAAGGTTGAAACTTTGTAGTTGCATGCAGATTCTTGCATTTTGACAATTAGGCCAAGGAAAAGAAAATTGTTTGTATGTCCTCCAATGCCATTTAAAAAAAAAAAAGCATCAGTCGTTAGGAAAAAGTATTTTTCATCGATCTTTTTTCATTTTTTTGACTGGAATTTTCACAATTCACGAGGAAAATGAGACTTAGACAAGGATGAAAAGCCAAAGAGCTTCTGAAAATGTCTTTTCAGCGTATATTTTACATGGTCATTAATAATTTTACCGTGATTTGTTAATTTTACTGAAAAGCAAAGAAAAGACGAAATTCATAGGGTCGATCAATGGAGGGCATCCAAACATTTTTTTTTCGGCCTTATTCATGGAGGAGCGTTCAAGTTCATGAATTAGTTCCATAGAAATCTTTCTCTCGGCTTTTTGTCCCTCAACGCTGCATCTTCTGTTGCTATGGGCAACTGGTCTGCACCATTCTTCTCTTGCTTTGCTTGCTCAGATCGTAAGACGAAAAAATTTATCTATCATGCAGCGAAGATATCATACCAATTTTCGAGGTGTATTGAATTTTCTTCTAACGCACTGTGAGCAGAAAGAACAAACAATTGGGACGAAGAAAACAACTTCATACGAGCATTCACAATAGCTTCATAGTCACACAAGAAATTTACAGGTACAACTCTTGTTCAAGATGGTTTCACTGAATAATAATAATAGATGCAATTTATATAGCGCACGTATCCACTCTGCGGAGTGCTCAAGGCGCTTTACATAATAAGAAGGATGGAAATGTCTTTTGTGTCCATCTAGCTATTGTTAATGCTTGAATGGAGATTGTATACTTTGTCCCAGTCCTTTGTCCCTTCTGCTCACAGGGAAATGAGCGAAGAGAAACTACCCCTGGAATTATCGTGCTGTCAGTGAAGGAAGAAAAAGGTGACTGCGAATGGAAAATTTTATCCAAATCTAATTTAAGTTATACATTTTCAAAATCTCAAAGATATTATTTGGTGGAGATCCCTGAGTTGGCAACTAAAACAGAATCTGTGACATACTTATTGAGACTCCCCCATTCACTTTATAAGATTAATATTTCAAAAATTCCATTAATTAGGATAATGATTCATCAAAAGCTACTTGTATAGATAACAAGCATACATGCTTAATATTATCAAGCAAAAAGCTTGTCTTTAAAAAAAAAAGAATATACAAAAATGTTTTGTAAATATGAAATAGAGAAATGCCCATGATATATAACATATTCTGTTGAATTTGCCAACTCAAGGATCCCTACAGATCAAAAGATATCACCAAGACTTTGAAAATATATACCTTTTGAACAGATATGCAGATTTTGCTCAAATTTTCACAGTTTGTTTATATAATTTTCCTTCGTACACTTACAGCAAGGTAACTACAGGGATGTGTTCCCCTTAAAAAAATTGTACACTGTAATTGCACATGCAACATAAAAAAAGATAAATGAAAGTCTGCATATAGACAAATCTTGTCGTACCTTTGCCCAACTGCTTCTGGTAGTGCCATCAAAATCATCAACTCTTCGCCAAGCCACATCAGCGCTCTTTCCTCACTGGCTGATATGATGATCGACAGCTATTTTCTTTGCACCTCTTCAGAACGCAAATGGTGGTATTTATAAGCATCATCTCTTGGCTAGACATTTTTAATATTTTCTATTCATCTTTGTAAGTGTGTATTTGTTTTGTTTATGTGTGTATGTAGGCAAGTTTTAATTCTTTGCTGTTGTTTTTTTGTAATCTAACATCCATGGGATCGTCCATTGAATGACCCTCTGAAAATGGAATGACCCGAACTCTGTATTTTTACCTTTCATGGAAAAAAATAACAGTAAATAGGCCGTTTTACAAATAGATTCAAATTTATGCATACTTCTTGTCAAAAAAGCCAGTTAAGTGATATTTCTCAAACCGGTTAGTAAAAATGGAACTACAATACTTGGAATCCAGTCTGCATACATTACCTGTTGCTAAGTTCGAGCAAGCATTGGGCAAGCTTCCAGGTTGCCAAGAACAACCTTTAATAATAATAATGATAATAATTTGCATTTATAAAGCGCCTTTTCGTGAGATTCAAAGCGCATTTTAAGAAAGGTAGAAAATACAGAAAGAATGCATACATTTTTCATATATTAGTTAACCCACCTATTCATAGATGAGCATGTGAAATACAACCTGAAAATTCATTTCCCGATTTTATTATGCTTTTCCCTTCCCTCAAGTCCTACATGATGGACATCAAGTCTTATATTCTGGATGAGATGTTTTTAGAAAAGCTAGTGAGCTGAAATGGCCGCCTATCAGCTTTACCGTGAAAATAGAATTATATATCTAGTTTCTATGATACAGATGAGTGGTGTGCCTGGACTAAATAGCTGTCTTGTTTCTACCAAAAGAGGGCACACTTCCACCAGAGAAAATGCATTATGCTTGTGGAAAATGCATTATGCTTGTGGATGTCAAAAACTATACAACAATTTTTTGTGAAGCCTCAGTCATGTATAAGCCCCAACATTTCACAATAGTCGGTTTTACTAATAGATGCACTTTTTTTTGTTTTCAAAGAAACTAATTTATATTCAAAATTGAATGGATTGAATGGAAAACTCATCTATTTACCAAGTTTTGAAAAAAGTCTTACATTTTTTTCACACAATTATTATGAATTCATTAAAAAGATAAGATTAGAAAGGAGTGAAAAACCAAAGATTATCTGAAAATTACTTATCAGATTGTATTTCACGGGTTATTCATATTTTTGATGTGATTTTTCAATTTGATTGAAAAGTAAAAGTTTGGGCTATTTTCAGGCAGTTGGTCGGTTGAAGGCATCCAAACATTTTTTTTTGGGGGGGGGGGAGTTACCCTAGCCAAAGCCATGGTCATGAAACATACACAGTGGTGACAGGGCATAGCTGACATTCTGATGTCAATAATGATGTAATTACCAGCATTGTGATAGTCTCATTAGGACAGTCACTTCCTTGAATTCCATCACAACTGACAATAATAAACGGGGCTTAGTCTTTTACTCAAGTCTCCTCCAGTTGTGTAATTGATAAAAACTATGGTCCATATTCTGATAGTGAGGTTTAACTTATCCCAGGTCTACGCCATTGTCATTTAGACCATTCAGTTCAGTTCGGTTTAACCAGGGAGTTGTGCGTCTCAACTCCCTGGTTTAACTTTTGTTAGTTGCCTTAACTTTTGAAAAGCCAGGGTCTTAATAACTAAGTCCCAGGTAAAGTAACAACTTGCTATCGGAATACCTATATCGTCCATGTATGTGAATCTCTTTGTAAAAAATTTGAAATAATCAGAGGATTGTACTTCAGTTGGCTACAATTTTCTAAAGCCTGATGATATCACATGAAGATAAACTTATAGATAATATGAGAAAGGAAGAAAAAGTGTAATGCCTGTATGATAACAAAAATAATAATAACAAGTAGATGAATAGATAAATGAGTATATTAGATCATTGTGAAAATGCAGGGATAATTAATCTTTAGTATTTTAAAAATATTGTGACTCATTTTATCTGGTACATGTACAAATGTCAATTTATTTAAACATTATCCACAGTTCAAAAGCATAGCATGGGCTGTAAGGTCAAAATCGGGGCTGCACTTGGTGTTATCCATCTTTTATGACTGTAGCTTAGTTGACCCTTTTCGATTGTAGCCTATTTGACACCTATTTGTAAGACAATCATTGTAGGCCGCCTTAGATTTCAGGATTATAAATGGATAATGGTTACAAACCCAAGAATAAAACACTCAGCGGGGGATAGCCTTGACCTGAGCTAAAAATACCCCTCCCTTGTAGCTAAATTTATCATAAGCCCCGGCCTCATACTGAATGCTTATGATCATAATGATAATGATACCGAGTATCATTATACATGTATTATATAAACAATAACAATAATGAAAATTATGACTGCAACGATTTTACTGAATAATGAAATGAAAAATCAATAAAACTCACAAAACTCTTTGTGATTTTGCTAGAAAGTTGCAATTGATTGCATATCAATTGCAAATCACAATTACAAATTGGTGACAAATTGATTGTGCATTTCCAGTGTTTTTTTCGGCCAAAATATCAGAGTTTAGTGAAGAAGGTTTCTCAATTTGTGAATATACACTGTAGCTTCAATTCATGGTGAAGTAATTGGGCATGCTTGGTTAACAGTACCTAGTAATTTACCCTTGTGTTGTGCATTTCAGGATCAGGCCAAAAAAAAATTATTGTTTAGATGCCCTCCACTGACCAAACCTGAAAATGTCTGGACCTGAATCAATTTTTTTTTTTTTCGCTTTCACTAAAATTGAAAAATCACTGGTATGTTATAGGTAAACATGTGAAATCGAACCTCAAAAGTAATTTTCAGATTTCCTTTGGCCGTTAACTCCCTTCTAATGCCCCGGTCACATAGGGCTCCGGAAGCAACACGATTCACCCCGACTCGTTGTTCTGAGGCAGTTAACTGTGAATTAATAAAGAGTCGGGGTGAATCGTGTTGCTTCCGGGGGTCCTATGTGACCGGGGCTTAAGGGGGTGATGTTCAAAAGTTGCAATCAACTTCAAATCAGTTATAAATTTCAAAGTGCATTTTCATTTGCGCATGATATGCGCTTCTAACTAGATACACATGAAACAATGGATTTGATTGACCTGTTCCGATCAACTGCAACTTGCGATCAATTACAACTTTTGAACAACACCCCCTATATATCCCTCATGAATTCCATGAATTGTATGAATTGTGCATGAACAATTTTTTTTAAAAAGATGAAAAAAAACTTTTCTCAATCAACTGATGCTTTTGTTTCTTTACTGGCATTGGAGGACATCCAAACTTATTTGTTTGTTTTGGCCTTATCTTTGAATCTGTAGGGCAAGCGCCCCTGATGTGTTGTGCATTTCTAGATTATCTTTATTAGGGTACACATTCACAAACAAATAAACATCTGCCTGCTAATGGGTCATAATTACACAAGCCGCGTTGGCTTCCCCAACTCAAGCTAGTCTCCCAAACAATGACTTGTGTATCATCGGTTTCATTGATCATGTACTATTTGTAAGAAAGACCATCCATCGACCCTTTTTGGGAGTAGAGACCTGATGTGGGGTGTTCCTATTTTGAAAGCACAAACCATTGACTTTCGGTGTGTGCGTGCGTAGAGCATGATGGGTATGCATTGTGTGACTACATCACACACAGGGGAGAGCATGCAGACACACAATGAGATGCACAATGCATACCCTGTATCACTCTCTGTGTATGCGCACAACGAAACCCAAGGGTCTGTTCTAGCAGACTAGGGTGTTCCAGCCCCCCCCCCCTGCTCTTTTCTGAAAATTAGTTAACATCTGAAAGTAAACCACAATTGTAAACCACAATTGAAAATGTGAAGGCGAACGGGGAGTGAAGGTTTTGTATGAAAATGGTTTTAAGTCAGTTTAGTGGAACCACTTTTGAAACTCAGATGAGAATGGGGTTGAGGTTTGTTATCTAGACTTGACATGTTGTTTTCTCAAAGCCGGGGTAGAGTGTGGCTGAACTGGATGTTTTTCTTGCTGCAGCGATTATAGATGTTGAAGATTTTGACCTGCGACCATTTGAATGCTTGAAAACTGACATTTTAGGGTACTTTGTATATTGGAAACCACTGGAAACCACTTTTAAAACTAGGATGAGAACAGGGTTGATGTTGTTTATACTGTCTGCATATGTTTTTTCTTGTAAGCTGGGTCGAGTGTAGCTCGCTGCAGGAAATATTTGAATGCTTGCAAAATGACTTTTTAGGGTAGTTTATAAATCAATTTATTTGGAAACCACTTTTGAAAATGAAGTGAGAACGGGGTCAGGTTTGTTATCCTGTCTTGGTTTGGTTTTCTCATCTGTGCTGCATGATAGCTCTCCCAGCTGGTTCACGGGGCGTTCTCTACAGTCGTCCAATTTAGCAGGCCCTCGTGTGGTCACGCTTATACAGCCATGCACCAAGACGCTCGTTTGAGGTGCTCCTCGGCGAGGCAGTTGCCCAATATAGCAGGCCCACGTTTGGTAATGCTTGTACAGCCATGCACCAAGAGCCTATTTTGCAGAGCTTCATGACACTTTCTTAATAGGTTGGATTAGATGCAAATTTTAAAGGTTTTTCTTGACAACCTGAAAGCTCACCTGAAGCTTTCCCAACATAGCAATAAATTTTCATGCAAAATAGATTCCAAGTATTGTTGTTCAATTGTTGCTTACATGTTTACCATGTGCATGAATCCAAATTTGGTAGTAAAATAGCCTTTTTAGCAGGCCTCTTTGTGATTATACTCATACAGTGAAACATCAAGAGCACAACTGGCAGGCATAAACCATGTAACGTATATTTTTGGACAGATGAATCTCAAATAATCGGCCAGCAAGATAGTCATTTGTGTCTGGTAGACAGACTAAGTTCGGAGTCATTATTCTGAACCCACAATAGACACAGCTTGCGGAACATACATAATTAGCAAATCACATGGTGAGAAAAGATGTTCATTATTAATGCCGAGTATGCCTGGACGAAACATTACGATAATTTTGATCAGAACGCTCACAGTCCCCTTCTTTTTACACATTTTAATATTGTACACAAGTGTATGTGGATACAGAGATTTTATTTATAGAATTTCAATGTTTTGATATTCGTTAGTGTCTGATAGATAGATTAAATAAACTAGTCATTCTGAACCTACACAGTGGCAGATCCAGGGGGACGAAGGGGAGGTTAACCCCCAACATAAAACATAAAAGCATAAAAGTGCCCCCCCCCCCCC
>BQKZ01012616.1:2028-13551 GCA_036244855.1 Temnopleurus reevesii | reverse complement strand
ACCTCCTTCACCCCATGCATAATCCCTTGGACTGCCATGTACATTGAACATCTGACTGTAAAGAAAAAATGTCACAATCAGAATAACAAAAAGTTATAAATATCAATGACTAGTATTCTCATTATTTCAATTCATTTCTAAATTCCTAAATGGATAACACAGGGAAAATTTGTTATTTGCTTGGTTTCTTTCATGAGAAAATATTTGATTCAGCTGTTTTGGCTATTTGCATCCCAGGTAATGATCTGTATCTCTGCCATCTATCATTGAAACTTGAAGTAACTCTGCAATAATTATGCTAATTATGCATTAAATTGATAACAAGAGTAGGGAGGTAAAGAGAAATAAATCCAGACCTCTCAACCCTTCTAACGGAAAAGGAGGAATTATGTTGCTGAAGAACAGGGAAGAAACCATGTTTTCCATAGGAATATGTGGTAGAATTACCAAGAAAATTTGAAAAACTCTTTTGAAATGGCCTTGAATCTCTCTCAAAATTGTAAAAAAAATAATTTTCTCTCCTCAAAATTTCTAATAGTTGGGAGGTCTGTAAATCTGTATGATTGAGAGGGGATAAAAGTTTGAAACTTTCAAAGGAGATTTGTACTCACACTGGGAAATGTACTCCTCCAGGACTTTGGAGGGCAGGTTGTCCTAGACCTAGAAATTGCTGCAAGAAACTGGAACAAATAATATAGGTAAACAGTTAACATAAATGGTCTTTGAAAAAAATTATCTTGAAAGCATAACTTTTCAAAGACATACAAATGATAAAATAATGTGGGTTTTTTTTTCAATTGCTTGCACTCCTGTTTCATTAAAAAACTCTCTAACATATTCATATTCACAACCCATGCAAAACTGGTAAGAAGATAACTCTTGCCAATCGAATTTGAAAGCATGTTGTGTATTAAATACATGTTACATCTGACCCTTAAAAAATTGCCTAGGGCACAGTAAGGTATAAAAAAGATGTCATTTTGCCAAAATTTGCATGACTTCTGAGGATAAGAATTGTCCATATCACTAAATTCTACTTTTCAAACAACAACAGCGCTGACTTGTGACATCGGATTGCCAAGTTAACCCCTTCAAGATGATAGAACACATTTTGTGTTTTCGTTCACTAACTTTTGATGTAGTGCTTTAAAAATATATCAGATGCATGAGCAGACAGAGAAGAAAATTCTACACTAAATCTAACCATTTTCATTCTGTCACCATTTGTCGCTGGATGCAGATACATTTTTTGATGGAAAAAAATCACTAAAATGGATGTAAATTCTTAAATTGGCAATGCAGACATCATTTGAAAATGACTATTTCCACGCAAATTGGCAACTTTTAACTTTTTAACATGCTGTTTGATGAAAGAGAATTCAATGAGCACTCACGCCATTATATCTGGTGGAGGGGCAGCTCGAGATCCCCCATGAAATGTGAACATTGTTCTACTCATCGATAACCTATCGATAACTTATCCATCGCAATTACATTATATTTCTCCAGAATTTTGTGGAGTAAAAATCAATCTCGTATGAAAAAGACAATAAGATGAGCACTCAATGACATATTCATTATGCATCTCCAGAAATTGGTAAAGTAAAATTCAAACTCATATGAAAAAAAAAAATTGAGAACTCACGCCATCATATCTGGTGGAGGGGCTGCTCTAGGTCCCCCATGAAATGTGAACATTGTTCTACTCATCGATAACCTATCGATAACTTATCCATCGCAATTATATTTCTCCAGAATTTTGTGGAGTAGAAATCAATCTCATATGAAAAAGAGAATAAGATGAGCACTCAATGACTAGTTCAATATGCATCTCCATAAATTTGTAAAGTAAAATTCTAACTCAAATGAAAATAAAACGAGAACTCACGCCATCATATCTGGTGGAGGGGCTGCTCTAGGCCCTCCATGAAACGTGAACATAGTTCTACTTCCTGGGCCCTGCATGGATAACGTCCTATTGCTATCCATCGCTCCTGGGTTTCTATTCGACTGGGTGGATGATGACGATGACGAACGAGCTCCGTCGGTTGAGGTCGTCGATGTCGACGAGGAGGAAGATGGGGTGGACGATGTCGGACTTGATAGGTTTAGCGGTCTTCTTGATGGATTGTGACCTGAGGGTTCGCTCATCATGTCATTGAAAAGCTGACCATGGAGGGAAACATTTAGAGAATGTTGGTAATAAATATGCTCTAATTTTATAAAATCATACTGACGCAAAGGGAAATTCCAGTATCAGAGGTTTTAATCCCATCCATGATGTTAATCTCTGTGATAAGACCCAGGTGTAAATAGGTCCTCAGCAAGAAGAAATTATGTGAATGCTTCGGTCAGGGAATAATTTATATTTGATTTAAAGACCAGAGCCTGAGCAAAATCGACCAGGCTTCAATTGAGAGCTTGATATACATATAGCATAATACAGATGACTGAATGTCAAATTCTCTCTCGTTACCATAATAAAGAGCACTAAATATTATTTGTCCACCCCCTCCCAAGATGGTAGCAATGTAGGGGGTGGAAATGTGATCACAATGATGATGACTACATGTTGTGTGCCATTGCCTCGTTTCACTTTATTGATTTACACAGTTTACTTATGTACCTGACAAAAATAGATCTTACATTGATGCATAAAATCGCCTATAAGTTATTAAAGACATGTATCCAGTTAAAAATTATATATATGATGTCCTTTGATAACTAATGAAAGATAGACCTGGGTATAGTCTTATGCACATCCTATCAATTATATTGCATAAATCGGGCCGAAAACACCTAATAATGTGAACACTTTTCAACACTGGTACCGCTAATTTATTCACCAATCAGCACTGCCATTGTTCATTGAATCTGCGTCTCCTAGGGGTTTTCTTTAACCCCCGCTTGTCATGCTTGTACGCATCTCTTTTGTACACATTTTGCCATAGACTTACGATAAATATTTATTGTAAGTTTAATTGCATCTTTTATGTTACAGGCCCATAGTGTGGTAGCTAAGCTACAGCAAGGGGAATCCTTGTAGAGTTAATACCGGTAAACATTTTCTGTGCCATATAACTGGAGCAATTACGAAATACAATTTTTGATGTTCTTACTTTACATATACATGTATGTAAAAGGAGCCAATTCTTGACAGACGCAATAAGGCATTGTCCTGTATTGTCAACAGGCCTGTAAGAATTCCGCATCACATTGTGAGAAAGCTTGTATCTAACGAAAATACCCAATGTCTAAATTCTATCTATGTCCAGGTAGAAGGTATACAGTACAGTTGCACCCCACGTTTGTGAACCAACCAATCCCTTTCAATACCAATTTGAAAACCATAAAGTACCAAGTTGGATTAAAAGAGGGATATGCAATGTACATTTGTGATGTAAACAAACATACACAAAGTTGTTGTGACTAAGAAAAATGATTCCACCTCCAGCTTATTCAATACTCTTTGTATCAATACAATAGATGGGAATGTGAGGGCTTAACCACACATTTGTGTTTATAGAGCCAACCCATCACTGTGAGCAGAAAGGACAAAAGACAGGGGCAAAGTAAACAACTTCATTCAATCACTCACAATAGCTTTCATGATCACAAAAGAACTTCCCAGGTCCAAATCTTGTTCAGCATTGTTGTGCACAATAAGAAGGGTGGTAAATTCTTTTGTGCCCATTTTGATATGCTTGAATAGATGTTGTTTACTTTGTCCTTGGCCTTCCTTCCTCTGCTCACAGTGTATATACAGTATCAATTCAATTTATACGATCCCTGCACAAAAAGCACACAGGGAGCAAGCTTGGCTGACAGCACTTTAAAGACAGCACTTGACTTTGGCACATAAGTTAGCCTTAGCCAAATGACTCCCCCTGTGCACCTAGAGATTGTAAATGAATTCAATTTACGTTGGGCGTAGGTTGGGCTATAATGCAAATGTTTGGCTGAGCCTTAAAGTCAGTACGGGAGCGAGTGAATGCTAAATATAATAGTCCTAACCAACTGGTCCTAACATAGCGTCAAAAAGTTTACATCATTCAAGAAATATTAACTTACCGTTGAGAAGACAAGTGTTTGTAAAGGGTCTTCTCCGTCAAATGATAGTCTACGGTCATCTCCTGAATGGCTGAAAATTAAAAAATATGTCAGAAAATGGTAATTTCGAATAAAAGAATAAATGCTTCAGAGATGACAATTAAAGAAAGAATCATAACGATATCAGAGTACATGTACATGTTATCTGTAACTTAATTTTCTAAATATATGCAGGAGCAACAAGACAGCGATTCCTATTATCCATGTCTCTTAACAACATACGCAAGGACAAGCACAAGTAAGAAAAAAATACTACAAGTACAATTTCTTCTTTTTTTAAATTTTATAGTTATTTCTATGTTACAACATATACTGCATGAAGCTGATATTTTGCGTACAGACAATTTAGCTATTTTTGACCAGCTCAATGATATCATGTTCTTATTTTCACATTTTTTTAACCTTATTTGTACACATATGAATGTGCATCATACAGAGTGGACATTTGCTAAAAAAGCTGAAGCCACCACGAAAACGTCAGCTATAATTATATGAAAACTTGAATGCACATACAGACTCAGTGATGAATTAATTGTGCACCCAAATAAACTTTATTGCAAAACTACATAGGTATATTAGGTTTGAGCATAATTTACTAACCTTGATCCGTCAGAATGGTCAGTGCTGTCGTTATCCAAGGCTTCTATAAATCCACCGTTGCATTGAGGGCATAAATAATCCTGCAGAAGAGTAAAAAAAAAAATAATAAAAACATACTTTCATTCAGCTAATATCTATATAGTACTCGCTGGAGATGTTCAGCAAAATACATGTATCTTCAAATGATAACATTATATGATACATGTATGCCAAAGTATTTTGATAAATTGAAAATACATAATGGACAAAACAAAGATTTCAATTTCTAAATCATCGGGCTCCGACTGGCCACGCAAGCAATAAATTATTTACAACAATTCCAGAAAACATTGTTACACTTAAAACAACATGTACATGTATACTCACTTATCACAATATTTATATCAGAGACAGTCTACTTGCATTAATAACTCTGCCAGCCAATGAGGAAATGATATTGACATATACATGTAAAAACACTCAATGAAGTCTAGTAAGTACCATACATGTACATATACATCATGAAAAGGGAATTCCCCTAAAAAGAGTTGCGCAAACTATTCACACGCCCTAGTTCCTTTGACTGCCATTCATACAGCATCGTGTACACAAAACATGTAAATGCAGACATGTGGGCATTCAATGGGGAATTCCATTGCAATGTTGGTTCTAAAAGCATGCATGGGTGATTTTTATAAATTTTCCAACTTCATGGGCCAAAATGTTATTCAATAATTAAATTTGTAGCTTTTAAAGTGAAACTGTAAAATACAATCTCTGTGTATGAATGCAATGATTATCTTGCATCAGCTTGTTTGGTCAAAAATCCCATGTTTCATTTTGTATTGCACATGCCCTGTATGCAAAGATATACGGTATACTTCTTGGTGCATAAAAGATATAAACCCAACTTATTTTCCTTTTACACCCCAATCATTTCCTTTATTGAAGTAAAAACAACAAAATGGCAATCTTCCATGTGGTTTCATCATTTGCATATATCTGTGTACGTGTGTAATTCCACAGTAGGGTACATAACATTTTTATTTTCATGTTATTCACTATAAAACATTTGCAGTACTCACATCATACTAAATGTAGCACCCTGATGTTTCTCAATTGAAACTTTGACTGTTATGATTCTGGATTGATACACAGGTGCACAAACAAGTCCATGTATATACTATTCAATGAGAGGTGTTCTTATTTATGAAATTAGTTGTTTTTTTTCATGATGGAATTACTATGACTATCCTGTACAGTGAAACAATTTTATTAGTATTTTCTCACAAGAAAACAAGTGAATATCTCGAGGTGATATGGACATCGTTGGTGGGATCATTTAGACTGGGTCTGGGCCAGAAAAATCAGACAAACAGATAGAAAAAATCTTGCTTTGATTATAAGCAGCAAAAATCAGACAAACAGAAGTTTGAAGTAAATCAGATAATACACTGTAAAATGAGAAAGGTATGACCATTTCAATCATATACTCAATAGTGATTTTCATGCAAATTGGCTAAATGTGGTCACATGATATGTCATGCACTTAATATCTTTAATTGTTTTTAACCCTTAAGCTGCTCTGTATACTGCACTCCCTGTGCCAATTTTATTTTGTGCGGCTCTTGCATAAACAAAAGCAGATTTACAAAAAGTTGTAAATAGCTCAACATTTTCCTCAAGTGTTCATAGCCTGCTAATACCTAAGCAGGATGTGAGAACAATACAATGACTCCAGAGTTAATTCGTAAGATACACACAATAGTAGTGTTACACAAAGGATGTTATTATGATTGCGTGTATACATGTATTTGGCACTCGAGCGTAGCTTGTACACATGCATGTGGCAAGTTAAGGGTTAAACCCCTCTTTTTTAAACCTTTCATGCAAGGAAACCTTTCCTTTTTGCTGTGGGTGCGGGTACATTTAATGATTCAACCAAAAGAAAAATTGTGTAAAATGTGCATTTAAGTGTTAAAAACGGATTCTTAAAAGAAGAGTCTACCCCAAAATAATATTTCTTTAGCAGGAGCAGAAAAAGTAGGTGAGCAGAAGAAAAAAAAAGTTTGTAGAAATTCAGACAAATAAAAAAAGTTATGAATTTTTAAAGATTTGAAAAAATTAGCAAATCAATGAAAATTTTCAGACATGTGGCCAATTTGATGACATCATGGGTGCACAACAATTTCCTTTATATCTGTGGTACAAAATTCATAATTTCTACAGAAAAATACAAAGTTTGTTTGAATGTAAACATGCAAATAGGGTATCTACATATGAAGATATCCTATAGTTAAAAGTTTGAGAAAATGATATTTTGGGGTGGAAAAATAACATTTAGTAACACTGATAAAAACAATACAATAAATGATCAGTTGTGCACCTATGATGTCATCAGTTGCCAATTTGTCTAAATATTTAAATATTCATAACTTCTTTTTTATTAGTTGTCCGAACTTTCTCAAACTTTGTTGTTTTGTTCATTTGATTTTTCTGCTCCTGTTGAAGAATTATTATTTTGTGGTAGACTCTTCTTTTAACCCTTTGAACCCTAAATTATTGGCATATTTTGTGACCTATACCCTGAATTATTGTGACAGATCAATTAAATTGAAACTAAAACTAGTAAAATAAAAACAAATTTGAACAATTCTAAATTTCTTGATTCTAATCACATAAATTCTGTATTAGTCTACAGTACTATAAAAGTGAATCTCGCACAGAATAAAATAATGATTAAAAAAGACGGAATGTGCTGACAAAGTAAAATGAATAAAAAAAAAATTGTTTCTTATGGCTAACGCCTTCGCTGTGACTATCCCCATCTTGACCATGACCACTTGCTCCATCGGAACACTGACATTGACCCCCCCCCCACCCCCCCCTTGCACCGGGCTGGACGTGCTTAGGAACAGCTATAGCTGCTGCAACCTCATCGTCCGTATCAATTTCGCGCTCAAAATCACTAATATGACAGTATATTTCAGAGTCATCAATATCTTCTGCGGAATCTCAGAGTATTACTGCAAGAGCCCCCTAGGATGTGTATATTTTCTTGCCATTCCACCATATTTATTCACTTTTTTTTCTCTAAAGATTCACTAAAAGGCCAGTAGAAGTCCCAAAGTAAGAAGTGTTTGATCACCTGATCAAAATTGAGTCACGCAAGAGGTGATATCGAGCTGAAATAGAGTCTCATGACTTGAGGCCTGAAAACCTGCCTTTCGGGTAATTTCACTTTCTCGGCGAGGCCGGAAAACCGGCCATTCAGGTTCAAAGGGTTAAAAACAAAAAGTTATGATAAGATACCAGTCAAGAAGTGCATGACCTGGGTCATGAAACGTGACCAAATTTTGTCAATTTGCATGAAATTCACCGTCTGTCCGTTCTACCCACTGTGAAGAAATTTCATGTTCAATCATCCTCTGAAAAGACCTCTTGAAATTGGCAAATATGTTTGCTTTCCATTGGTCCATTATAAACAAATTTGTGTCCATTCTCAAGGCTCTGGATTCCAGCATTGTCTTTAATAGATCCCTGTTAGACAGCGAGTCCGGGGCTAGCCTAGACTAGACCAGGGTCAGCCCCAGGCCTGCTGTCTAACCGCTCCAAAGAGACCTTACCCCGACTTAAGCGAGTCTGTTTTCGGTCCACCTATTGGGATCGACCAGGGTCAGCTTTGGGCTAGCCCGGTCTCACTGTGTAGGAAAGTGGGCCTGGCAAATAGCGGGCCCATCGGTCTATCCCCGGTTTACACAGCAAGACCGGGCTAGCTGAGAGCTGACCCTGATCTAGCTGTATAACCGGGCAAAACGGGCTAGCCTATTCTGTCTTACCGGGGTCTAAATTTCATATGTACGTTCAAAACTCTCTCTTAAGTCTGGGATAAGTGTGATATGTGTACATGTATGACTATCTGAGGGCCTTTTTTTTGGGGGGGGGGTGTGTAAACCTTAGTTCCTTACCTGGGCATCATGAACCCTCTTCTGCCCCCATTTTTTTTTGGGGGGGGGGGGGTTGGGCAGGTTAGATCAATGGGAACATTTTACTTTGAAGGCCTCAATGTACGAAAATAAATCTTCAAATCAGTCACAGCTCCTTCCTCTCCCCCTTGCTCTCCCCACCTCCTCCTCCTCCTCCTCCCCACCTCTTTAAATTATCTGATCACCTACAGTAGAGACACCCCAAAACTCAAGACAGCGATGGTTGCTCACTTTTCCTCTCAATGCATGGACTATTTACACGATTGATATGATCATTCCTCAACACTATTCGAACACAAATTTATTGCTCAACAAAATCCTTGAAGGTCTACTCCCCCTATGTTCTATCTCCCTATGATCCATCTCAACTGACTGTGTATACCAGTGCAACTCTTATTCCCATCATTCCCAATGTCAGAGAGGGCATTCTAATGAACTCCCAGTTTTTCATACACAAGATTTGTTTGTCCCTTATGAAATCAATTGAACTTCAGCCAAATACCAAATATAATTATACTGTCCTATCTTGCTAGACTCTCTGCACCTCCTCAAGACTCTCATGCCCTTCATGGGATGATCTCTAAAAGAAATGGGGTAACAGCAACATAAACTCACTGTGTACAGAGATGCCCCCAGAAGTCAAGACGGTGACAATCATGCACTGAATATGAGGGGATGGCGCAATTCATGAGGTTATTTGAAGGGGAGGAGGTGCAAAAGATGGAAATGGAAATGATAAAAACGACCAGAGTCTGGACAACCTCTGGGCTGTGCACAAGCATGATTTAGCCAATATAAAATCTGGAGTCTGATTCATTTGAACATTACAATGTAAGACCGCCAAGATTGTTACAGTAGTAATCATTTCATTATAAAATAACACAATTCCAAAGTCTAATACTAATCAGCCTTGACATATGACTTATGTTATAGACATCCTTCTCTACAGGTACGACGAGATGCTCATAGATCTGCACACCTTTGACATAAGTGATGTAAATAGTGCGCTCCTTAACGAAGCCTTTTTCCTGAATCGTATCAACTGCGTGTAGAATGAATGGGATGGGATGCATGGTAAGATGCCAAATCTTCTGGAGTGCAAAAATATTGAGAGGTGTATAGCCTATAGTATAGGCCTATTTCATTAAAAAAATGACATTTTTATTGGTCAGATTTTGCCAAGACATTTCTCATACATTCTGTTCTATAGTATTTATGATAACATCAGATTAAAATTGAATAGGATATGACTGATTACGACTGTCTATATTAATCCTTATACTTTTTATCGAACATGCTAGCGTCTGTACGTCTGGACAGTCTCGTTACACATACTCTTTGTCAGTCCTAATCTGATTGGACGACAGGCCTGGGTCGGACAGCGCCCACTGCATGAATATTTTCGTGAAACTTCGTGAAACTGCGCGAAGAAAGTGAAGGGCATTTGCTGTTCATTATTTTATTGATTTCCGAGAAAAGAATTGTGTGATATTAGCATCAGATGATTCTTTAATAAATATAGATTCACTTGTGATATATGTACCGTATGAGCACCAGTTTCCGGCCGCTTAAGCAGTTTTGCTCTTCCACAAGTCACAAGATCTAGCATTTAAAGTTTATTTTCAGATCATAATTTAGCCGAAATTCTGGGCTTTACATTGATGTGCATAACTTGATGAATGGCGCCCGTATATTCGCGCAGCAATCGACGATCGCCAAGTGACATGGGGCGGGTGTTTCCAGCCGCCTGCCTGGTGATTTGAGCCTCCATTGGGATTGTGTTGAAGCGTACGTGCGCTTATTTGGGCGCACATTTAACCTAAGTGCGCGCCATGTGCGCGCCATAGACAAACTGCATGAGGTTTCGTGGCCGGTTATACCAGGATGGCCGGAAACTGGTACCCATACGGTATATTGGTGTTACACTCCAATACCGGCGAAATTTTAGCACACATTCTTGCCAATCTTGGAATGCGTTGTCATCATTTTTTGTGATCGTCTTCTCCATACCATAGGCCTACTCCATAAGTAGGCCTACTACTAGACTTTCCTTCGCCTACGTATGGCACTAATTAGGCGGCTCCAGACTCTAGGCGAGGAGCCAAGCAAATGACAAAATTATTTTTTAATACGGCCCCACAAAGCACAAGTAAGTCTGGAGCCTAGGCTCCGGATAACGTGTTGTTAGACTTAGATACGAAAGTGCACTAGCGCCAGGCTAAACTAACGCTAGTGAACCTAAGCTGGCTAAGGCTAATGTCATCAATTACTAAGCTAAGTCAGTGGACATGGAATTTCCGTAGGCCTACTTCTGCCAGTATTTACGAAAAACCGAAGAGTGTTGTACAACTGGCAGAAGTACGGTAGATAGGCTATTGTTATGCAATGTCTAACTAAGTTAACGTTAAAAAGGTGAATTTGAACATCGAACTCGCAAACAAAAATTAGTCAAACATAATTACAAAAACATACCGGCAAAACAGGACGAATTTCTGCACTACATTTGTGACAGAAAAATCGTGGTTGGTCTACAGAAGCCTCAGCCATTCTAAACTTAGAAATATTTCACCAGATCGTTCTTTAAATCATTAGAAGAGGAATACGACTGCTTTTCTTGCACTGAAATTGCATCAAATTTGCTCACTCTAGATTGTTCGTGTTGTTAATATTCTACACAACGAAATAAACTCGGCCCATGTAAAAGTGTCTGTTATCCGATAGACTGGGAACCGCAGGCGGGTTTAATCAGCGACATATTTTTATTCGAGACCAAAGAGATGCAGTATACGGCGAAAGTTTTGAAGCCGAGATGTGTGGATCCCCGGAACTCGAAGGTCAGAACCACAGA
>BQKZ01012614.1:5643-25237 GCA_036244855.1 Temnopleurus reevesii | reverse complement strand
ATTACAGCACAAGAAGTGGTAAATAATGTGAGGAAAGCCGTATTTCAAAATATTGACCTGCTGAACGGACAATACTTATCAGCAGAGTTGTTTTTTCGGATCTTGAACCAAAAGTGGGAGGAAAGTCTTGGAGACTGAAATTTTAACCTCTTGTGAACTGAAGATCCTATAATGATAATAATAATAGTAATAACAATAATAATAATAATAATGATAATAATAATAATAATAATAATAATAATAGTAATAATAATAATAATAATAATAATAATAGTAATAATACTACTACTACTAATAATAATAATAATAGATCATATGAATTCATAATTGATGAATAGTAGTTTGTTTGTGATTGCCTTCCTATTTTCTTGCCAATCATACATACTATAGTTGATATCCTTTAAAGTTAAGTTTTATGAATGTTTTACTAAATCTTCTGGGAGCATAGTAGCGTGACTTTCAAACTTAACAGACAAGATGGTATGTTATATTGGGCCTGTAACATAAAAGATGTAATTAAACTTGCAATAAATATCAATTGTAAGTCTATGGCAAAATATGTACCAAAGAGATACAATTAATTGCAAAATTAATCATATCTCTGTATGTTACAGGATCATGGTCTCCATTCAAATTAAGTAGATTTTGAGCATAATTTTAAAGATGTAAAAAGAAATGATACTTGTAAACAATATAATGATCATTTTCTGGTCATTCATTGTAAAGAAAAAAACAAACAAATAAGAGTTCTGTATGTAACGAAAAGATGAATTCATTTCCATTTGACTTTGTTAGATATCATTCATCCTTTTGATTTTGAAAACAATTAGTAAAGGAGATGAGGAATATTTGCTTCATTGTAAATATTATTGTGCGTTGCATTTTTGTGGATATCTGCAATTACATTTCATAAACTGTGGGTAATAGAGATTAAATACACTAGGATATGACCATTTTCCAACCATTATTGTTTACATATGTGTAATTTACCGAAGGAGAATGAGTTATGCTATAGTTAATGACCATAATTGGGACCAGACATGAATCACTTCTCTGCGATACTGTCCAGCTCAGACCTGCAGTGGGTTAGGCGAAAATATTATAATTGTTTGGTTATCCTTAAATGTCGTTTTTGAAAACAAAGATAGCTACTGAAAGTGCTTATCCAATAATGGAGAGTGCTGGAGAAATGAAAAAGAGCTTGAGTTTTCAAGTGAGCGCTCATTATGTAAGCAGCTCCTACAAAACTGCACTCTGCTTCTTCACTTAAGCGCTTAGAGAAAATTTTTATTAAGCTATATAAATACAGACTTATTATTATTACTAGCAGAATCTTAATCATATAAAGCAAAATGACATGGGAGACCAACTTATGTTGAATGGGCTACCCCGGAACAATAAATTTTTATATTTTATTTTATTTATTTATAACACACAAATGTGAAAAGTAGTGTCGGTCCATTGTAAAAAGGTATGGTGAATAAATTCTTGTATTTTAGAAGCACATGTCATGTGAGCAATAGTTACTATATAAGCAAATATTTTAGCGTACAGATATTTTCGCGATTTTGGACCAGTTTGACACATTGGCGTGTTGTTATTTTCACGTTTTTGACAGTGTTTATACACAAATGAAATGTGCATCATATAGAGTGGAAATTTTTGTGAAACCAAAACCGCGAAATTAGCGAAAATAAAACCACAGCGAAAGTTTCAGCTTATACAGTATGAGAAAAGTTTAAAGGGAGTGAAAAGCCAAAGAACATCTGAAAATGTCTTTTCAGATTGCATATTACATATTTTTTTCTATCATTTTCCTGTTGTTTTTTAAAAAAATTGAGTGAAAAGTAAAACACCCCCCCAAAAAACCTAGAATCTCAAACAAACAAAGATAACGTTTTGCAGGGGAATTTCCAGAGGTTCAGTCAGTTGAGGGCAACCAACCAATTTTTTCTCGGCCTTCGGGGTAAGAAGGGACAACAATCTCCACAAACAATATGGTCAGTGACTTTGAAGGAAAGGGAAGGGAGGACCCATCTATGTAATCAATTATGATCAATTATTGGTCACGATGAAATTCACTGGCCATAGATGATCGTGTAAAATATTGTTACTGATGATGAAACAAATTTTAAAGGTTTCAGATTTTTCTGATGTTTTTGTGGCTTAATGTGGTGTTTGTTTGATGAAAGCAATTCAGCGTAATTAAAGGTTTCCCTGTTTTGTAACTTTTAAGCATTTGAATAGCAAAACAAGGGATATGTGAAAGAGAGGTCATTATAAATTCATATTGAGATAGAATTGGTTTTTGTTATGCAAAAAATGTGTTTAAAATTATGAGTTTATCAGTGTCAAGTTTTATTTGATTTGTAAAGTTTCAGGGTTTTGTTAGATATTTTTTTGCTTCGTGGTGATGTTTGTCTGATATATATAAAATAAAGGTTTCCCTGTTCTGTATCCTATTAGCATTGGAAAAGTAAAACAAGGGACGTATGATAAAGAGTTCATTCTTGATCAATATTGAGATAGAATTTGTTTTGCTGTGCAAGGAAGCGTTTTCAAATTATATTTTATGAATGACAAGTGATGCTGGATTCACAAATTTCCAAATAGTGATGTATAGGTGTATGCAAGAATAAGGAATGAGAGCGTACAGATTCTAATAATTATATTTTGGATTGATTTTTCATACTTGATTTAAGATTGAGAACGTGGCATTTTAAGTCTATTTTTCTTTCTATGAATTTTCTTTGAAGTATAGCAATTAAATACGCTCATTTATGAAATTGCATCAATCAGTTCAAAATGCATTTAAATAGGCAAAATAGAACAAGTCATTCTGATTGGATCATGACTTACCCTTGTTAATGAAATTTTGAATTTAATCTGACCAGATCAGAGTATCGCAACTATCCTAGATCACTTTATTAGGCAGAAAAAAATTCTTTACTTGTCCTTCAATGCTATTTAAAAATGCATCATTTTTTTTAGAGCATAATTTACACAATTCATGAGGAAAATAATAATAAGGATAATTAGGAAAATAGTATTTATAAAGGATTGAATAAAAAAATAATATCTGAAAATGACTTTCCAGGTTTTATTTCACATGTTTCTCTTCAATTTTGCAGTGATTTTTCAATTTTTGTGAAAAGCAACCCGCCCAAGAAAAAAAGTGCCAGTCCGGCCATATGAATGGGTTAATCAGTGGAAGGCAATCAAGTAATTTTTGTTTTGGCCTCTAAAAGATTTGGGTTTATGAAAAAGAAATGGGGAATTCCTTCTGATAGAGCATCTTATGATGTCACACTGCGTGCAAAGCAGTCATAAATACAAGGTGAAATGCACTCTGCCTAATTGCAGCAATCTAATCACAAATCTGACTCACAAATCTTGCAAAGTTTACAAACACCAGAGTTTTGAAGGACAAACACGATGATTATCCAACGAACATTGATTCATGAATCACTGCAGTGTCCCACCCCTTTTTAATTCACTTTGCCAAGAAATCACGAAAAACTTTGTAAAGTCTGTATCCTATTGGATTAGCCCAGTCAGTTCGTTTGGTGATGTGTATAAACCCAAGAGAGGAGTACCTTCGTGTGAGGGAGAAACATAGCCAATTATAGTGAAGTTCACATACAGTGTATCATCAAGGATTTCATTAACTGGTCCTAACAGGTTTTGTTCAAAAGTTACAAATGATTGCAAATTAACTGCAAATCAGTTGCAAATTGTAACGCGCATTTTCATTCGCACCTGATTTGTGCTTTTAACAAGTTGCGCATGAAACAATAATTTTGATTGCCGCGTTCCAATCAACTGCAACTTGCAATCAATTGCAACTTTTGAACAACACCACCATAACATGCAATCAATTGCAACTTTTGAACACCACTATCCCTTTAGTCTAAATTTTTGGTCGAAAGTACGAGTCAGATATCAATTTTATTTTGTCATACCATCCTGCCACAATGACCCTCTATTAAAGCCAAGACACATTACGAATATTGAATGCTTACTTTTACAAAATAGGTAGGAACCATGGAATAACTTGAAAAATGGAGGGGCTAAAAGCGGATGGACTGTGTATCATAATTGTTTCCCACCCTTTTTGATTCATTTTGCCAAGAAATCCCGAAAATTTTGTAAAGTCTGTATCCTATTGGATTAGCCCAGTCAGTTTGTTGGATGATGTGTGGAAGCCCCTGAGAGACGTACCTTGGTGTGAGGGAGAAACATAGTCAATTACGGTGACATTCACATAAAATCAATGATTTTTTATGATCTTGGCGAAATTCAATTTTTAGTCAAATTTCATAATTCAAAATTTCATTATTCAAATTTATTTCATGATGCCATCCTGCACGATAACCCCCTACTAAAGCCAAGAGACAGAACAACTACAGCACGCTTACTCTAAAAAGAATAAGTAAGGACCATGGAATATCTTGAAAAGTGGAGGGGCTAATTGTGGATGTACTGTGTATCATAATTGTGTCCAACCCCTTTTTGATTCATTTTGCCAAGAAATCCCGAAAGCTTTGTAAAGTTATCAATCTATTGGATTAGCCTGGTCAGTTTGTTGGGTGATGTGTGAAGGCTCGAGAGAGAAGTACCTTTGTGTGAGGAAGAAACATAGCCAATTATGGTGACGTTCACACATCATCAATTATTTCATGAACTTGCATAAAGTAAATTTTTTATTCAAAATCTCGTTATTAACCTATTAACTACTGTAACCGGAGAGTCCCTGAACAAGGTCTATGGGAATACAGAATTCAGGATTTCATGGGTTTAATTTCAGTTTGGTTTCAATCTTTGTCCTGGAATCTATCAGATCCCCAGATTTTTAGCTGACTATTTCAGGAATGGCCTTCAGTTATTTTTAAGTGTCCTGAATGCAATAAAAACAGCTCATGTGTATCTCACCCATTAAACTGTTTTGATTAATTATTAAGATATGTATGTTGACTTTATAAGTACACTAAACAGGCTGTGAAATGTGAAATTTGTGATTTGGGATGTGAAATTCTTGACCGCAGACAAAAAATATCTATTATTCACTACCATAGGTCTTCAATTTTAGATCTCTGGACCAAGGATGTTTTCTTGGTGGTGTATTTGTTTAAAAGTTCGTAAAATCCGCTGTATATATGTGAACAGATCTCAATGAGAAGATGGATGTTTTGTTTTCTGGTTGTTATAGGCACATCGCAGTGATTTGTTTTACAGCTAACGAAGTGGGCGGGTAGTAGAATTTATTTAAATCAAATTGATTAGCCGTAATGTTCTTTTCACCTGTGCTTGCCAAACAACATTAGACCGTCACTCAATACGAGTATTAGAAAGGGGATGCATTGTGAAATTAGCTAGCATTTCCAAGACGATATAATATTGCATTCACTCAGAATGTAGTTAGGTGATACATGCAAGATATGTTGGCAGAACAAAATGTGCAACAATGGTATAACAAAATGATTTAATTTACATCTTAATTGTAAATAATAACAATATAAATTTTTATAGCACTAAAAACATAGAGTACCACAGTGCTTTACAATTTAACAGAACAGAACAAAATGAAAACAATTAGATTACTGCAGGTAAAGGTTTTAGTCACAAGATGTTTTTTAATGTGGCAGAGTTGTAAATTGCCCGCAATGCAAGAGGAAATTATTGTGTTTCATTTCATTCACTGACAGAAGCATGATATAGCTTGTGTTTATACTTTTTATATCGCTCAAAATATCTCTTAGAATCTTGTTATTCTGAGATTGTGAAATTATTCAAAATGATTGTAGAATAAAATTGAGGAGGTGCTACTTCCTTTATAATGAGGCAGTTGTAAATATAAGATCATGAAATCTTGAAGAAAGGTATAAGAGAGGGGAGATTTCAGCTAAATTCTTTGGATAAATGAAAGAAAATTACAGATTGTGAGGTCCTGCCTTTACACTCAATACAATATGATACAGTATTCAAATCCTGCAAAAAGCTTCAACATAATGAGAGAAGACTGAGATAAAGTTTTGTAGAAAAATGACTTCAGCAAAGTTTTGTAGAATACATGAAGGAAAAAATATGGAGGTGGAGGAGGTAGCAACTTTATGAGCGATGTGTCACAGCATTTATCTCACGTTTTCATCTTTGTTTGGGATGATGTCACATCTTGGCGCTTGTCGTCACTCGCTGCTCTTCTGCTAGTCTTCACATTCAGACCCTATCTCTAGAGTATTTAACAGAATAATCCAATGAATGCAACCAGCTATTGAAGAAAATCTGTAGTGCAGGAACCAACTTCATAGTCTTAATCTTCTAAATCTTCTAAAGGCGATATGACACTCAATGTCACAAACTGTGTATAGCTGCCACTATTACAAATTCCTACTCCGATTTTAGTTCCATTATACATGATAAGAGGTACCAAAATTTCAGTGATCACTGTGTACAGTATCTGCCTCACTGGATAACTTCTTTTTTTAATAATCTACTTTCATCACTGAGCTTGTAACTGCCCTTATTAAAAAAAAATCCACATTGTGTAGAATTTTGTTGTTGTAAATCACCTCTTTTTAAAACAGTCAAAATCAATGGCTAGTAAACTTGCTATATCACATCCTGTTTAAGCTGTAATGGCTGGGGTTTTATTTTAACTAATTTTCTCACTTTATAATGCCCAATGATCCGTCACAACACGAAAACAATGACCCACTATTCTAAATATATCTTAATAATGTGAATTCGCCAAAATTATATGCTAACATGGGCGTTTACAGTACTTGCCAATGTTTTTACAGACTGAATTGAATTGATGCAACATTTTAAGCATTATCAGAGTCAAAATAGGAAGATATTTTATTGTCTGATCTGCAGACAGGTTGTGTTTTTCATAACAACTTGTCAATAAGTTGTATTTGACTCAGACTACTCGTCTTGGGATCTTGCCTCAGATTTTTGAAAGAGAATTATCACATCCCTTTCACACACCATCTTGTCTGGGGCATGGTGATAATGATAGGTTCTTGAAGCCCTTGGATCAGGGCGCAACGTGAGTTCTGAAGAATCTCAGGAATTCATTTGTCAAGACAGTGTCTGNGATTTTGCTCAAATTTTCACAGTTTGTTCATCTGATTTTTCTTCATTTACTGATGGTACAATATTGCCTGGGTGTAATTCCCCTTTAAAGTTACGCACTACTTTAAGAAAGAGTGAAGTACATTAACAAGCGTTACGCTCATAAGATTCTTGATCATTCAGCACAAGAACTGGTACCAGTCGTGCATAAAGTAGTTCTTAAAGTCTTTCGTAACTTGGTGAAACACTGTGAAGGTATTATGAATTGGTTACATCATGTAGCTGCATTTCTATCACTTCACTCAGAATATGTGGGAATGTGTATGGTATACATTCATTCCTATTTAGTGTTACAAGCATTTTTGAAAAATGTTAACTAAAGAAGCAGTAAAGGTGCATCCTTTTTACTAAAAAGTAAAAAGATATTGAAAGCAACAATAATTAAATATTAAATATTTGGGTACTTGTATGTAGCATAATTGAGAATTTCTAGGTTTCAAATGTTAATAGAAGTGCATGATGTTTAAGATGTAAAAGATGAAACAAGCTTAATAAGTCGGCAGAACTGAATGTGCTTAAAAGGTACAACAAAATGATTGAATTTCCATCTAAATGTAAGTAATCATGTTTCATTTCATTCACTGAGATAAGCATGATATAGCTTGTGTTTACACTTTTTATATTCCTCAAAATATCTCTTAGAATCTTTTGATTCTGAGGTTGTGAAATCGTTCAGAATGATTGGTTAAATAAAATAGAAGAGGTGTTACTTTCTTTGATATGAATGATGCAGTTGAAAAATATGCAGTCATGAAATCTTGAAGAAAGGTATAAGGGAAGACTTCAGCTATAAATTCTTTGGAAAAATGAAAGAAATTATAGATTGTGAGGTCCTGCCTTTATGAACATTGCAATATGATACGCTGTTCAAATCCTGAAAATGTTTAAAAAATAATTAGAGAAGATTGTAATAAAGTTCCGTAGAAAAATGACTTTGACAGCAAAGTTTCATAGAATACATGAAGAAAAAAAATGTGGAGGTGGAGGAGGTAAGAACTTTATGACCGATGTGTCACAGCATTTATCTTAAGATCGCATCTTTGTTTGGGATGATGTCACGTCTTGGCGCTTGTCGTCACTCGCTGCTCCTCTGCTTGTCTTCACATTCAGACACTATCTCCGTAGTATTTAAAAGAATATTCCAATTAATACAACCAGCTATAGAGGGAAGCCTATAGTGCAGGAACCAATGTTATTTTATGAATATTCTAAAGACCAAGGCTCTGTAACATAAAAGATGCAATTAAACTTACAATAAATATTTATTGTAAGTCTATGGCAAAATGTGTATCAAAGAGATGCAATTAATTGCAAGATTTATTGTATCTCTTTTATGTTACAGGCCCCAGAACTGATGACTCTCAATATTGTCACATGTATGGTATCTGCAATCTATTACAAATTCCTTATTCAGATTTGGTCACATTATGCTTGGTACGGGGTACCAACTTTTCAGTATCACTGTTTACAGTATCTACCTCACTGGATAATGTTTTATAATCTCTTGAAATTATGAGATGGTTAGTTTTCTTATAAAAGAAAAATTCACATTGTGTGTAGATTAAATTTCTGCAAACAATCACTTTATGAAAACAACTACAAATGTATGGCTAATATACTTATAATCATGTACGGTATCAGCTGAAAATTTCACTGGGGTGTTTTCTGAGCTAATTTCATGTCCAATGATCTTTCAAAACATGAGAATAACAACCCACGACCATCGAAATATGTCTGAAATTGAGTGAAGTCCCTAAAATATATGTATGCGAAAATATAGGTCATTATAGTACTTGACAATGTTTTAACAAAGTCAATTGAATTGATGCAACATTTTTAAGCTCTATAAGAGCAGAAATAGGAAGGTATTATATAGTCTCACGTGCAGACAGTGTGATTTTCATACTTAAGAACTTGTCAATTAGCTGTATGTGACTCAGACTACTCTCTATGAAGACTTTAGGGATAGAATCATCACATCCCCTTCTCACACCATCTTGTCTGGCGCATGGTGATAATGATAGGTTCTTGAAGCCCTTGGATCAGGGCGCAACGTGAGTTCTGAAGAATCTCAGGAATTCATTTGTCAAGACAGTGTCTGTTTCTATGTTCTCCCACACCCATTTCCCCTGCAGATTAAGTTATTACTTCATTGCATTTAGACAAAGTCATGGTTTGGTGTAAAAATGGTGAGGCAAATTTGTTCGATTTTAATCGATATTTTTCCTCCAATTTCCTATTGAATCTTCTTGCACTGCACCTATCTGTGTGAATTCTGTTTACCTGATTTTTCCTCCAAATTTAAAGAAGGTAAATAAATAATATTACTTGTAATAAGCCCTTTGTATTATCTTGATTATCTTAACTCCATTAATTTTCAGCTTTATTTTACAAAAGTTTGGGAAGAGAAAGCTTTTGGTAATTAAAAACTGGTGTGCTATGTGAATGTAGAAAATACACAAAAGTTCAGAAAGAAAAGATATATCTTGTATAATTGAAGATATTAATACATTTTGTGAGTAATCATGGGTTTTATCATGGTTGTAACAATCACGTTTGATTGATGTAGGCAACTAAGTAAGAAAAGATAGTCACATCATGCCAGTTTCAATTTCATTCCATTCATGACTGCTTAATTATAAATTTCCTCATATTTTATTTGTAATGGTTAAATCATAACACAGTTCAATTTTGCCGAACAGAAATAAAACTAAATACATTCATACATATCTGTTATCAGATGAGCAATGCAATGATTATCCCTTGCTCACCCCCCAACAAATGTTCAAAATATTTCACTATCCCACTCATCGCACATGAATATACCTGCCTAACCGTGCCAAAAATAATTTCCCAGGATTTTCTGTGGCTAAGGTACAGGAAACTGTTGGAGATATAACCATTACTCAGGCCCCAAAGTTTATTTTTTCTTGTCAAAAAACTTATCGCTCACTCATAGAGCTCTCTCAACTGTCTTCAGATATCAAGTTGCGATAGATGATTCAGAAGTTCACGCTATTAATAGGCTTTTTTATACCTTATTGGTGAGATTATGATGCACACTTTGTGTAGAAACCGTGGATTAGTAGTGAAGATTGTATAGTGTTGGTGGCTTAGATAAGTATGGTTGTTTCCGACTGCAATTACATTTTAATGAAGTAGAGATTTTATATATTTCTTGTGCGTAGTTTTGTGGTGACGTAAAATTAAGTTTTCAAAAAAATATCAGCGAGAAGGGGGGGGGGGGTGATTTTTATATGCAAATTTGAAACTTGCTTGAAATTGTTGCTGTGAACTAGACATTTTCATAAATAGTTTCTTTTAACATTCCTTAATTGTTGTTCAGTTAGTACAGAAGTGATTTTTCGAAATGTAAGCAAAGCAAATTCACTTAATGTACAAGAAAGTTTGCCAAGCATGCTTAGTGTCTTAAGACACATACATTTAACATTTTTCATAATTATGTAGCAAAATTTACTTTGAATGCTCCCAATCAACGTTTTCATTTTATATGACTCAGATATGATGCATCCAAATCCATCACTAATTTCAAGAGTATCCCTTGTCCATTTTCTATTGTGATATCAGTAATTGTTTGTTTAATGACACTTTTTATGTTCCTCTCATAAGTCCCCCTCTTTTGACAAGTAGTTTTCTCCTTGTAAAACATCTCTCTTGGGATAGATACATAACAAATAATTCCTTTGTTTAATAACGCTTTCCATGTACCTCAATAAAATGGCCATATGAAGATTGTATCTTTTACAGTGTCCGGCCTTGGAATAGATGTAATTACTGCGTTAAACAGCACTTTCCACGCCCCTCCCTCATATTATCCCTTTATAACAGATTTAGTTTAGAATTTAACACCATCTACCTGCTTATGACTATGCAAACAGGTGTGTCGATCTGTATTGAGATGACCCTGGCTAGCCTTAATCAACTCTTTGCTAAAATCAATCAGTAAATGACCAGTGTGTTGTCTCCACAAAAAGCTAATCAATGACCACAATTAGGCTACAACAAGGTGCTTAATTTTACTTTAACAGGTGTTATAATGAGCTAGACTACGATGTCAGACCTTTCAATGTATCTACAACGACTTCATTGATCACAATTACACTATACAACTATACAACTATATTAGTTTTACTANAGCCTAGACAGTGTGAGAAGTTGGTTCCATTGTAAATGATATTAGGAATTACAGTTGTTCACTGAATATTATCTCTTAGATCCCTCTGTCTGTGCCTAATTGGCTAACAAATGTGGGTGTTAAGAATAATTGCTAGATTTTCCGCTCTACTAATTATTGCAGTGTTGCTGAACAGGAGAGAATTAGTCAGGGCTTAGTAGCAATTATCACCGGAACTATAATGGGAGGTGTTGAATAAGAGGGAGTTTTTAATTATATTGATTACTGCATTATGTAGAGGATATTGTGTAGGTGAATTGGATCTTTGAAAGCCGATGGAAATATATTTGCAAAAGTGGTCATTTTAGATCCAATGTAATTTCAATTTTCTTGCAGTGAGAGTGATATCTGACATAATGAATTAGCACTTGTAAATGGTATACATAATTAACTAGCACTATAGGAAGAAGAAGATAGGCATTTTACAGCAGTCTTTATGAACAGATATTGAAATAGCACTATTTTAATAATGGTAATCTACATTAATGGAATTTCAGATCTATCGTTTGTATTTGATCAGCTGGATCATTGTATTTCTTTTCTAGTTGCACATTAAAGAATTGTTGGAGGAGCGTTTTTCTGGAGACAAAATCAAACCTGAGAAAAAAGTGGATGGGGTATTTGATGTTCCAAAAAGGTATTCCTTGTTCCCCTGCGGTCTATTGGGATATTTGAAAGTGTTTTGAAACAGATGTTTCTACCTCTGTCTCACTACTCTTTAAAATGATGTACAACCAGGGGTTTCCCAAGACTGGTGAAAAGAAATGGAGTTGAGAAATGTTGGCAGTCCAGAACCAGATATTTAAAATACTGAAGAAAATACATGTCAGGTGCGTATCCAGGATTGCACTTGAAGGGGAGAGGGGGGCCAAAATGTTTTTCAAAAATTTCATAACAAGCAAATAAAAAGTTCTTCACCTATTTTTTTTTCTTTCTCCACTGGATATGCAAACAAAATATAGCTATGGCCTACTTTATATTGTCTTCATTCTTATTGCAAAACAAAAACCAGGCCCCAAATACCACAATATAAACTGTTGCAAAAGACTTCCTTGGGGTTTCCCAGCTGATACCAAGATCTGTCTCTTATACACATCTAGATGTGTATAAGAGACAGCGTTCATTGGATGGATCGGAGCTGGACCAGAGCTGGACTTTCACCGACCAGAATATTGCTGAAAACAATAAAAAACAAGAGGTCGGTGAAACCCTTGTTTAAAAGGCCTTCGACGCCTGTCGGCGTCTCAGCTTGCTAACGCAAGATGGCGCTCGCTGCGCTCGCGCTGTTATTGGGGACTCCATATCGCCGTCGAGGGGGAAGTCCAAAGTCGAAGGCCTTGTTAAAAGGCTAATCAATGACTGGAATAAGACAACATTTCACTGTAACATGTTTTATGATTATGAGCTAGTCTTAGATACCAGATAATTTATATCTTTATAAAGTGCTAATCAATGACTACAATTAAGCTACAACAAGGTGCTTGATTTGACTACAACAGGTGTGATAATGAGCTAGTCTACGATACCAGACGTTTAGATGTCTCCACAAAGGGCATATCAATGACCACAATTAAACAACATTTGAACATAACATGTTTAATGATGAGCTAGTCTTAGATAACAGATCTTCAATCTCTCAACAAAGACTTAATCAATGACCATAATTGTGCTACAACAAGGTGCTTAATTTCACTACAACAGGTGTGATAATGAGCTAGTCTTTTAATACCAAGCCTTTACATGTAGATATTTAATGACATATTTCTACATGCACATACAAATTTAATCTTTTCATACACATGAATACCTGCAATAAGCTAAGTACATACCTGGTTTGTGTTTCATGAAGCTTTCCGTATGGTATGCATGACTCTTTCGTAGAATCTTGCATACCTCTTCGAACAGTTTTACGAAACAGGTCTGTGATGATGTAGGCAATCTTAATTTAATCCTAGCAGAGAAAATATGTGATTAATGATTAATGATTACTTCTCATTTTATTCTTTCTGATATCAGCATTAAATATGAACAAACATAAAAACAGGAAGTTAGCCATCTAAGGTAGATAGTAAAACATTCAATAACATAAATGTGATAACATCACCGTATTTACTATGACTTGTAGCAATTTTTGTGGCTTGAGAAACTCACAACCACCAATGTTCCTGAAACCAACTTATTGGTTGATGAACAAAGCCAAACCTGTCTTAGCGGCCATATGTCTTTAGTGGCTACCTAAATTGGTACCCTCCAAATGATAATGGGTTCTGTAGAACATGTCTATAGTGGTCACCTGTCTATAGTGGGGACTCTTTCTGTTTCTAAGGGCTTGACCAATTTCCAATCGCCCCTCCCCTTTTTAGCGCCCCTCCCAGAAAATCATGTGCCCCCTGGGGGCGGACAGGGCTGACAAATAAAACAATACTCAAATTTTGCACTCGCTCCAGCAATTTGGCACCCGTTTTTGCCTCAGGATTGGTGCTCCCCTGGCCCTGACCTGGGAGGCTGGTGCCCCAAAGGCCCCCCCCCCCCCTCCATACTCACGGTGCATGCATAAAGCCTAGACAGTGTGAGAAGTTGGTTCCATTGTAAATGATATTAGGAATTACAGTTGTTCACTGAATATTATCTCTTAGATCCCTCTGTCTGTGCCTAATTGGCTAACAAATGTGGGTGTTAAGAATAATTGCTAGATTTTCCGCTCTACTAATTATTGCAGTGTTGCTGAACAGGAGAGAATTAGTCAGGGCTTAGTAGCAATTATCACCGGAACTATAATGGGAGGTGTTGAATAAGAGGGAGTTTTTAATTATATTGATTACTGCATTATGTAGAGGATATTGTGTAGGTGAATTGGATCTTTGAAAGCCGATGGAAATATATTTGCAAAAGTGGTCATTTTAGATCCAATGTAATTTCAATTTTCTTGCAGTGAGAGTGATATCTGACATAATGAATTAGCACTTGTAAATGGTATACATAATTAACTAGCACTATAGGAAGAAGAAGATAGGCATTTTACAGCAGTCTTTATGAACAGATATTGAAATAGCACTATTTTAATAATGGTAATCTACATTAATGGAATTTCAGATCTATCGTTTGTATTTGATCAGCTGGATCATTGTATTTCTTTTCTAGTTGCACATTAAAGAATTGTTGGAGGAGCGTTTTTCTGGAGACAAAATCAAACCTGAGAAAAAAGTGGATGGGGTATTTGATGTTCCAAAAAGGTATTCCTTGTTCCCCTGCGGTCTATTGGGATATTTGAAAGTGTTTTGAAACAGATGTTTCTACCTCTGTCTCACTACTCTTTAAAATGATGTACAACCAGGGGTTTCCCAAGACTGGTGAAAAGAAATGGAGTTGAGAAATGTTGGCAGTCCAGAACCAGATATTTAAAATACTGAAGAAAATACATGTCAGGTGCGTATCCAGGATTGCACTTGAAGGGGAGAGGGGGGCCAAAATGTTTTTCAAAAATTTCATAACAAGCAAATAAAAAGTTCTTCACCTATTTTTTTTTCTTTCTCCACTGGATATGCAAACAAAATATAGCTATGGCCTACTTTATATTGTCTTCATTCTTATTGCAAAACAAAAACCAGGCCCCAAATACCACAATATAAACTGTTGCAAAAGACTTCCTTGGGGTTTCCCAGCTGATACCAAGATTGTGCAATATTCTGTTATGCCCATTTACTCTGTTACAACTTACATGCAAGATGTTTCCTGGGTTATTCACCTACTTATCGTGTATCAAACTTCCAGACAAGTTTCCTTGTTTACATCTCATGAAGTAGAGCAAATGTGAAAGTTTTTCTTTTCAATATTGTCTTTTGTTTTCTAGAAGTGAAATTTCCCCGAACTTTTAAAATGTTGTCTCCTAGATTTGAATTTCTTTTTTTCCTCTTTTTTCTAAATATACATACATAAAGGTTGTTGTATGGATGAATGTATCAACTGAGAGAATATTTTTCAAATACGGTTAAAATATATATAAAATTTCGCATATATTTTGAACTGTTTTACAACGATTTAGCATTGTTAGATAATGCCTTTAAAGATGTTCGTAAATTAATGAGATGCTTCCTAGGTGATTGCTAGTTCATTAACCTTAGCAGATTAACCTGATTACCTACAATCCAACAGACGAGGTGCTATCATGAGGCCCCTTGAAAATGAGCTGACCTGAATTTTTAAAAGCTTTGCCTCCACATTGAAAACACATTGAAATTTTTTGATGACTTTATTGGTATACATGTGATATTTAATCCAAATTGTCACTTTGAAAGATCCCTTGCATTGTTTCTTTCTTAATTCCCCAAGAAATGTGTTCAAAATAAAAACAAATAGTTAAAAATTAAAATCTGACCAACTGCCTTAATTTGGAGTTATGGTATTCACTGGACTGCCCAAAAATATTTCCTTGCCATATCTCGTAAGGATACACATGAAATATAAATTCCTGAGCAATAGAGCATTAGTAACTATTGTTTAATGTGTGAAGATCAAGTGTCTGCAACATGAACAACTGGTCACTGACCCGCCAAAACAGTGACCATTATATCGTTACCTCTAACAGATTAACATGATTATGTACTTTACCAGCTGTTAGACAGGTGCCTTTGTGATATGATTATATATTGGCTGCAGAAATCGTAAGGTGTTTTTGTATTTATATATTTCCTTCAGCGAGAAATTTCATCCACATTGTGCTGCACTCCACCCAGGTGCGGTGAATGGGTACCTGGTAGAAATATATTTTTTGAAATGCATAAGCACCTCACAAGGTGCTATTGCTAAAGCCAGGGTAATAATGCTGCATTGATTGAAGAGCGCTTAGAGACTTTTATCATTTACAGTGTTGGGATATTATCAACAGGAATGTTGAATTGTGCTCAAATTGATATTGGTGAAATTATTGTGACTAGCTTAGGGGTTGGTGGTTGATAGAAAGTTGTAGTTGATCGCAAGTTGCAGTTACTCGGATCGTGTCAATCAAAGCCACTCTTTCATACCTATCATATGAAAACATGACGACCATTCGGAACTTGGAACTGATGTGCAATTGATTGCAACTTTCTAGCAATACCCCATAGCCTCTCATTTATAATGTTTATTGAAGCTAGTCAATCTTTTTTTATTTAATCAATGCCTTGCTCATGCAGGTCCATTAACCCATTGACTACTGGAATCGGGGATTCCCTACACAAACTCGATGTGAATTACAGAATTCAGTGGTCAGCAGGTTAAGACGTAGACAAATAAAACACGTATACTAGCAATTTTTTGAATGTGTGAAGATTATATGTCTGCAACATGAACAACTGGTCACTGACCTAAAATAAATGTGACCATCAGTCCATTAGCTCTAACAGATTAATACGATTATCAGGAATCCAACGGACAGGTGTCATTATAAGAAGAAAATGTGAGGAAGGGTTGTGATATAATTTACTTTCTTATGCATCTACGTGTGATGTGACTCATTTGAAGGGTTTGCGTCATTTTACGGAGTGACTTTCACGATCTTGTGACTGGTTATGTAATTCGAGATCCTCACATGGTGTTGAGTTTATTCCAAGGATGTATTGTTGGTGCTTGTTAAATAAAAAGTATAAGAGTTAAAGTTTTAAAATTTTGTTTTTGTATTTTTATCTACCTGAGAAAGCATGAAGTTTAAAGGCGTTTAATTTAGTCACTTTGATATGGACCTAAAAGAAAGATGGTATGTAAGACCCAAAACTTCAAGGCTTCCAGAACATATCAACAACAAAACTAATAATTTTTGCACTTCAGGGAAAGTCAAGAAAAAATCCTTCAATTTCAGGGGAGTTTGATTGGTCCAAATAAAAAGCAGTCAAAATCTCTTACATTTTCACTGCTTTACAAAACATCATGATGTTGTTGTGAAACTGAGATTTATATTAAAAAAATAATCATGGAATTTTGCGACTTCATGAGGGAAGTATAAAGGAATTAATGAGGGAAATGTCCTTTCTGTAAATGCCTGGGATTCTGCTAATTGAAACAAGATCCTTCCCATCCCAAGTAAATTGTCTTTAAATTTTCTGAAATATGTGGCCGATGAAAAACTAGCAGGGCGATGGCTCGCAAAACCTCAACTACAAATGATATGCACTGTCAGCGCCGGTCTTGAGTTTCCTAGCCTAAGGGTAAATTAGAGTTGAAATTAGAGTTATCGGCTGGACATAGCAAAGCTCGGTTTACACTTGATGACCATTCCTATTCAGCCCACAAGACGCTGAATATTTGACATGGAACAGATGTGAAAATATGAAATGAAAACTTGAGGAAAGGAGGATGATAATGAGCTCCGCATCTGTAACTAGAGGTATAAAGAATGGTGATGTAGTATACACACAGAGATATTTTCTGGAATTCTGTGAATATCTTTCAAGATGGTCATGGGTCAATGGCCTAAAATTTCAGATCAGAAACGTATGAAAAATGGATGAATGGAATAAGAGATATATACATTATATTTAAAGCAAGTAGTTAATGAATTATAAAGTAGTAGATATCAATAAATCAATGAATAAGAAATAGAAAATATTTCCAGGCAAAAAAATAGACTCAATTTTATGCATGTTTTTTGCAAACGAACATGTTACATGGTATTTCTTGAACCTGTAAGCAACAATTGAATTACGAAACATGGAAGTTAATTTGCATATTTTACTTATTGCTAAGTCGGGTAAGCCTCAGGCAAGCTTTTGAGTTGTTAAGAACAATATTTGTATGTAGACTGCATAAAATTTGCATTAAGGAGTAAATTTTTCCTGTCTATTTACCGTTGCCTGCAAAATGATTGTCTATAAAGTCGAATAAATCATTGCGTTCAAGTTAAGTTTCAGTGAGAAACAAAGTCAATGTTTCACTTACATTGTGGCATATGCTTTTCAGTTTACAATATATTTTCACACATTATTTATATTGCACAAAAAAGATAAGAAACACAAATGGATTTTCAATAAAAAATATGTGAGCCAAAGCATCTAAAGGGAAGAAGAAAACTATTAAGAATAGTTTCTATGTGTGCCTAATATTTCCTTTCACACAGCTGATGATATTTATTTCTTATCAGACAATGAACAAATCCTTCTCAAACATGTCTGTGAAACACATTGAGAAGGTTAATTGTATATTTTGTTAAAGTAGTTTCAAATGAATATCGAAAACCAAGTAACCTTAAAAGATTGAGAAAAGAAAGTCCTGTTCTTGATAAGGTAAGAAAAACTGTTTGGATGCCATCCACCCTCTGACCTTCTGAAAATGGCCTGACTTTAATTAATCTTTGGCTTTTCACTCAAATTAAAAAAATGTAAAATTATCAGAAAACATGAAAAATACAACCTGAAAAATGGTTTTCAATAGAAATACTTGTAAACATGTGAAATAAAACAAGAAAGGTAATTTTATGACATTTTAGGGCTCTTTCTGAGAAGTCTTATTTTTTTTACATGAAGTTTGTTCCCCCCCCCAAAAAAAAGAGCAAAGAAAACAAACAATTCTGACCAACCAATGCAAGTAAAAAGAAAAGAAGTCATTCTTGGCCATACCAATGATTTTTTTGTGTGTTAGGTATATACATGTATGGAGGTGTGTTTTTTATGATGATGGTCTCTTGTTTAGCCCTGGTCTCCGCCTAACTGGGGCGCTTATGGCGCTCGAATTACTCAAAATAATGTCTCACAGATTTCAATTTATGATTTGCAATGAAATAGAAAACATTGACACCTAACTCTAATGAGGAAGAAAATTTGGCAATTTACTCATCACTTCTCAAGATTCCTGTTAGAACTTGACCTTTAAGATATCTAGAAGATTTACACCTTCCTTGGGATTCTCAAATCTCTGATCCGCAATCTTTCTCAATTAATCACTCATATTTCCAGAATTTTATTTGAAACATAAGTTCTACTTGATGTCACCCCTTTAGTGCATCTAACACACCCCAATGACCCCAAGTAGGAAGTGAATATTCTCACTTTCACAGTGAGCAGAAGGGACAAGGAGTTTGGACAAAGTAAAGAGCTGTACGCTCTTATGCATCTGACACACCCCAATGACCCCAAGTAGGAAATTAATACTCTCACTTTCACAGTAAGCAGAATGGACAAAGATCGTTGACAAAACAAATAATTCCCATTTAATTTTCCACATTGGCTGTACGCTCTTTGAAAAGTTGGGCAAAAGTTTATCCAGTTCTGGGCAATCTCCCCCCCCCCCCCCCCC
>BQKZ01012609.1:0-13408 GCA_036244855.1 Temnopleurus reevesii | reverse complement strand
CTAAAAAAAGGTACACATCGACAGAACGAAAATTGACAAGCTAGTCTTTTCTCGAAATCCCTTATTTGTAATATTCGTTGATCTCGTCAAATTATTAATCTTTTTCGAATTTACTCATCTGACTTTTATGCATATGATAAAATATTAACAAATTTTATGATATATCTAGTTGTTTAAAGCTTTGGCATTTGTAGAAAAAAAGTAAAGACAATTTTGTATCGACTGTATTTCCAGTCCATACCCTTTTTTCTCTTTGCTTGAGACTATTTTCCACATCTTGCGATTGCGGACGTCATGGTCATGTTAGTGCACGTCTTGTAAAGTAGCTGCTCATCTGAGCACACAGGTCGGCCTCAGCTTGATTGCCCGAGCTGGCCCGCGTAGTATTTGTCAGTGATCGCTGGCTTGACAGTGCCTCGCTGAGCTAAGAATTAGAAGTGATACCAGTATAAATTTCTTTCTTATTCTACTATGAAGATGAGGTACTAAGTAATAAACAGTGCATCATTTCAAGATGCCTAAAGTTTCAAAGAAGGGAGCGACTACGCAAGCAGTCAAAATTACAGACTTTCTGACGAGTAAAGGCGGCGATTCACGATCAAAATGCACTTCAACTTCAGAGGAATCGAGCAGTGCTGCAAAAAAAATTGCAAAAATCTCGGGCAAAGCTGATCCGAAGCTCACCAGCTTAATCACTCATCTCCAGGAGAATCTCGAGAACGTATTCGGATATGCTTCTTTCAAGTCAGAACTGCAGAAGAAGGGGACAGAAGAGGTATTTAAAGGTATGATCATGACTTCATGTGCAGTACGAGTAAACAATTCGGCGCTAATGCACTGCTAGATTTAGGGTTTGGTTTAGCCTTTAGGGTTAGGATTAGGGTTAGGCTTAGAATTAGGGTTAAAGTTTGGCTGGATACAAAAGTGCATTAGCGCCAAAAATTCTTGGTTTTTCCAAATTCCCTCAGCTATGTCAGCAGTCAGTGGCAGTCAGGCAGTGTAGAAGTTAAAGGGCAACCAACCCCTCGAATTTTCGTGCTCTCTTTGAATGAAGGAAAATCAGATGAACCAACTGTGAAAATTTGAGCAAAATCTGACCACCTGTTCAAAAGTCATGAATAATCACAGGGGTTTGTTTCCCGGCTTACTTGCAGAATACAACGCAACCATGAGAGGGCTATCGCTTCGTATACAGCCGTGTGACGGTGTGTATGCATGGAGATGCCTCGTTTTAAACACGTTCTTCGGTGTGTTGCGTTGTATTCTGCAAGTACTCCGGTTTCCTTTCAATAAGAAGTATTTATTTCAATTGTAAAAGTAACTTGAAACAAAGTCTTACAAGATACATTGACATTGTGATTCTTGAAAACAAAATAATGCCCCTTTTTGGCCTTGAATTGGGGTAATATGAATACATACCTCCTGTCTTAAATCAAATCCTCTAATGTATGAGTCTATCTGTCGGTGTCAGTTTTACTGTGAAATGGGGGTGTTGCTAGAAAGTTATGATTCAGGTCCGAATTGGAGTGAGTATTTTCATTCATGCCCAGTCTGCATTTTTGACAAGACAGGCATGAATCAATCATTTTGATTTATATATGTTGATCAACTGCAACTTGCAATTAATCACAGCTTTCTAGCAACAATCGAAAACTAGTGTAATGACGTCCTAAAATATTTCCATCCAAAATACAAGATCCAAGATGCAAACTGTCCATTATTTAGGCTATCAAGAAATACACTTGTGTATATAGTCTGTTCAGCAAAACTGTTTTTTTTCACAATCAGCAAAGAAAGATGTCTTCATATCAATGCCAACGGGAGCTGGAAAGTCCCTCTGCTACCAGCTACCTGCAACCTGCAAGAAAGGCGTTACACTTGTCATCTCACCACTCATTGCCCTCATTGAGGATCAGCTTGCTCATTTAGATGAGCTTGGCATCCGTGCAGAGAGTCTCAACTCGAAGATACCTGCAGCTAAAAGAAAGGTATTCCACCCACCCACTTTGCATGAGGAACATGCCTTTATGGCTGTTCGTATCAGAGAGCATGATGGGATGTCTTTCTAGTATGGAAGTGATTTTGCAAAGTGTAAGCAAAAATCACCAATGTAAAGATATCCCGTCACGCTCTCGGATATGAACAAACATAAAGGCACTTGTACAAACACTCATCAACTCCTAGCCAATAAAAGAAAAATAAGTAAAAGAAATTTCATTTTATCTTGCTCGTATTGAGATTTTATTATTATGGAATTTGATCTTTTGAAATCATTTAAGGAGTTTAGTCAGAGATAATAACAAAGAACGTAGAAAAATGGAAGTGCTCTCTAGAGCTATAGAAAGATAATCTGAACATATAATTTCAACATTTTTGCATTATTTTAAGAGTGTGTCAAATTGATGGCTGAGGTTTTTAGATTTCCTTGCTTTGTATGGTGATGCACTCAACTACACAGTACTTAAAGTCAGCGCTCCTGTGGAAAATACTTACACTTTTACATGGTACATCTAAGAACAATGGTGATTGGGGTCGATGGACCATATTCATTGCTCTGAACGGAATGTATAAAAATGACCAATGACTAATATTTTTTAATCTTTTGCAGATGGTAATCTCGGATCTATGCAGCAAGAAGCCCAAGATCAAGATGCTCTACATCACCCCGGAGACGGCAGCGACTTCCAACTTCAAGAGCATCCTCAAGAACCTAGACACCAAGGGCCTATTCTGTGGCATCGTGGTGGACGAAGCCCACTGCGTTTCCCAGTGGGGCCACGACTTCCGTCCATGCTACCTCAAGCTGGGGGCGCTCCACAAGACATACCCCAATGTCCCCTGTGTTGCACTCACCGCAACGGCCACAAACAATGTCAGGAAGGATATCATCCAGCAGCTGAATCTGAAAGCTCCTGTGGCAGAGTTCAAGTCGGGATGCTTCAGGGAGAATCTCTTCTATGACGTTGTCTACAAGGATGTCCTGGAGGAACCGCTTGGCCATCTCAAGGAGTTTGGACTGAAGGTTCTCCAGACGGATGAGGCTCTTGGGGTAAGTGAAAAAGTGAAGTGGAGGAATAGTGTAAAGGCTACCGCACACTATACGACTTTTAGTTGAACGACCTTTAGATCAATTTTGCAAATACTGAAACACGCTATAATACGTTGTCTCATGGCTAGGTACTTGATTGATACTTGATCAAGTGCCAATTGCCGTAAAACAATGCATCATAACATGCTTCAGTATGTGATATATTTGTCTTACAGTCATAGAACTAAAAGTTGTGTACATGTAGTGTGCTGTGGCCTTCAATATAAGAACAAGAAATATGTAGACTCAATGATAAGCCTAGAACTGTTTTATGGGAACAAATTATTTAAAAATGCCTTGATGCATGGTGCAGCAGTTCTGATACCCTTAATTTTTAATCAGCCGAAATTAAGATTGAAACTGATTTCATGTTACACCTTTAGGTACTTTCATTGAGGAAGTCACATGCATTGTTATGCATTTAATTATTGCGCAATACATTAAAGAAACAGTTGTCAGCATGAGAAATTCTAATGTAAGAAAGGGGACGAGTAAGAACCAGTGAAGTGTTAATACTGTAGATTATCTTTGGGCATCACCAGCTGGATGTATGCTATATGAATTATTACTTTTACTTCCATTTTTACCACCCCTTCTGTTACCTTTCAGAACACATCTGGCTGCGGCATCGTCTATTGCAGGACAAGAGATGCCTGTGTGACCGTTGCAGGAAGTCTCAGCCGACAGGGACTGATTGCCAGAGCATACCATGGTGGAATGAAAGCAGCTGATCGGACGTCGGTCCAGGAAAAATGGATGAATGGAGAGGTCAAGGTCATTGTTGCTACCATCAGCTTCGGAATGGGAGTAGACAAGGCCACAGTCAGGTATGAGAGTAATGCTACTGATCATCAGGTCGGCCTCTTAATCCGATCAAGGATGCTCAGCATTCGTTTGTCAATCACTGAACATTGGAAAACAAAAAATCTTGTACCCCACATATTCATTGCATTCTTTTTTTTCATTTCTTGCACTCTTGTTACTTGTAACACTTAGCTTGTACAGCAGAATAAAATTATGGGATGTTTTTTCTAATTTACATTATATGTGCTAATTCGCTTTTGCAGAATAAAACCATATATATGTTTGCAAAGTTTCCTTCAGGAATTTTTTTGAGATTTTTACTGTTAGTTAGAAGTCAAACTTCTAATACTAAGTATGTGTGTGTTGATAAGTTCTTTCTCACTAATTCTGAATAATCTATACATTGCAGATTTGCAAAACTTTACAATATCCCTAATTCCTTGGCCGATTACTACCAAGAGTAGTGGCCGAGCATCGAGAGACGGTTAGCCTTTGCGATGTTGATTGTCCTTTTCTGAGATAAAAATGAATCAAGTAGCCTCCCTTAGTTTCTTCAGTAGAATTCCCATAACATTTCCTTTAAATGAAAGATCAAAGCTTTATGGAGCTTAGTCTTCCTTTATTGAATAATTTATCTAGGTTTGTGGCACATTACAACATTCCCAAGTCCATGGCTGGTTATTACCAAGAGTCTGGCCGAGCAGGGAGAAATGGTCAGCCTTCGCGATGTCGCCTATACTACTCCAGGATAAAGAGAAATCAAGTATCCCTCCTTAGTTTCCTCAGTAGAATATTTTTTTTGAATGAAAATCAAAGTGTTGTGAAGCTAAGTCTTCCTTTATTGAATGATTTATCCAGGTTTGTGGCACATTACAACATACCAAAGTCCATGGCTGGTTACTACCAGGAATCTGGCCGAGCCGGGAGAAATGGCCAGCCTTCGCGCTGTCGTCTTTACTACTCCAGGATAGAGAGAAATCAAGTAGCCTCCTTAGTTTCCTCATAAGAATTTCCATGATATTTCCTCTAAATGGAAAATCAATTCCTTTATTCCTTATTGAATAATTTATCTAGGTTTGTGGCACATTACAACATACCCAAGTCCATGGCTGGTTACTATCAAGAGTCTGGCAGAGCCGGGAGAGATGGCCAGCCTTCACGATGTCGTCTCTACTACTCCAGGATAGAGAGAAATCAAGTGGCCTTCCTTATCACAAGGGAGATGGCATGTTCAAAGAGTAAAAAGGTAAATGAGTTAGGTTAAAAGGGGATTAATACCCAACCCTCTTGCCCCTCCCTCCCCCCCCCCCCCCCTGCAAAAAACAAAATAAAACTAACAAAACAATCAAATTAAGATGCATCTTTAAAAAAAACAAGTTAAACTAAAGGAATTGCAGTAAAACTCAGTCTCCGTTTTGTATGATGCTGTTCCGAGATAATGGGCCTACGTTTTGCTATAAGTCATTTGTTTTCTGCAATATTAGATTAATTTATCATTGTTATATTTACAGTATGTATATATATATAATTCCATTTGTCAATGTTCCTTATTTGTACTGTTTAAAAACTGTGATTTAGGTTGGCCTCCTTTAGAAAAAATAACAGATCAAAGAAGAAGTACAACTACTTACTGTGGATAGCATATGCTTAAAAAGTATGTCTTTTTAATGCTTTTGGATAAACTGTTATGGAGAAATGCATCAGCTAGAATAAAATGGAGTAGATCTATCTAAATTTGGTTAGATAAATTAGATGAAAGATACTGTGAGAAAGATTAATATTTGTGAAACTCGGTTGCATGTTCTTTTTTTTTTGTTTTAGGGGAAGTCAAAAAATTCTCCATCACCTGCCAAGGTTGGCAAGGCTTCGATGCAGAGTTTTGAGGCTCTTGTCAAGTTCTGTGAAGAGGCAAAGTATGTTTGAATATACAGTAAATGCAAATTTGTCAACCCCAAATTATATTCCTTTCTTTTTTATCCTCTTTTGCTTCTTTTCCCTGCTTCTTTTCCCATTCGGGACAGGAATTATTTTGCCACAAATTCAATTCCCATTCCTTTCCTAAAATTGTTAACGCTATTTTTGAAGCATTTAGCGTACAATTTTGTTCTCTTTCTTCTTGTGTATTTATTTTTAGAGCACTTAATCAAAAGTTATTGAACCAAAACACAAATTGTGTTCTATCAGAAAGGGTTAAAGATGCACCAATATCTACAGATAAAGCTAAAGCATCAACATACCATAATCTGTCGCACCTGTCTCCATGGGAAAGCATGTAACTGTTCACTGGTACTGTCTCTTCATGACCCTCGTATACCAGAACAAACGTTTTTGATGCAATTACATACCAATCAAATTGTAATTAAGCATGTTCTTCCTGTCCTCTATTAAAAATAAAAGGTTTCCAGGCCAACAGCTTGATTCCCGTTGTTTTTTACGCCCTGCTGTGAGAAATTACAGTTGGCCAGTTTGCTTTGAAATGTGAGGGCAGCATTTAATGAAATTATTGCACAATAATGTGGGGGAATTCCCTTTACATTGTGACATACTTTTGCGTGATAACAGAGGTGTCAAATCATTGATTGCAATTAATTTCTATGGAATTCTGGGTGGAAGTGCGGCCAGATGTACATATGGCATATGGGGGATATGTGTCAGGAGCATATTTTCAAGTTTATATCAACGCATTGTAAAAAAAGAAGTTGCATTAGCAAGAGGACACTGATTTGTGATACTGCTATGATAGTAACGCTCTTTAATATTGAAACATACTCTTTAACATGAAATTGTTTTTATCACGTCCTCGCTGAAAAACAGATTGTAGCTGAGTGCTTGCACAATTTGTACTATTTTGTTTGTGAGCTGAATAAATAAAGTCAACCAACCAACCAACCAAATAAAGTTACATTGCAAAGTGAATAGTTGCAATCGTCACTCCAAGTAAACTGTGCTGATATATCTACATATACTTTCCCCATCCAATAGGTGTAGGCATGAGTGCATCGCAAAGTACTTTGACGACAAGCTGCCCTCGTGTGGCAGCATGTGTGATGTGTGTAAGACGCCTCAGATGGTGAAGAAGCGGATCGATGAGATGCAGCGAGGGATAATGGGCGGGGCAGCAAAGAAGAACCACATGGGAAGGACATACATTGAGAAGAACCCCCTAAATGTGCACAATGATGATCTTTATGGAGGTGGACGGTATGGTCATGACTTGTAAGTAGATATTTGTTAGGAATCAATGACATACCTTTTCTGTCTGTCATATACACGAAATGTGTCCTGAATTCATAGTTGAAATATAAGAAATAAGGTTTTAAGACATGGAAAAACTAAAATAAGATTTTCTTGCTCCTCCCATTAAAAAGCAATGAAGTACTAATTTAATACGTTTATGCATATTTTCTGAAATTCTTTGTAAAAAATAGATTTTGATTTCATTTGCATCTGCAATGAAATTCTAGCAATCAAGCAGTGAGATATTTTTCTTGAGAATATGTGAGTTAACTAATATACACAAAGGTTGTTCTGAACATGTTCCCCATGTTCGTTGTGAAAAATATGCATAGATTTTATTTTGTTAGTAACCTGGCCTATTTGACAGGCATACAAATTCATACTTTTAATTGTTAGACTTTGAGATAATACATCAATTTGATGTCAAACTTCCCTTTTTTAACCATTTCTACACGCTCTTTTAGGTATTCTCTGTGTTTTCTTTGTTCTACAGGACGTATGTTGGTAAGAAGAGACGGCCTTGTGATTGGTCAGACGATGATGACTATAACACCGATGGTGATGATGAGGATGATGGTGATAAGTCCGGTATGAGAGACCTCATCCAAGCTGAGTTTATGAGGAGAAAGAAGGTGACCAACATTTTTTCACATATTTTTCTCCTCACCAGCCAATGAATTATTTTTACCACATCTTCTTCCACTCTGTGTATTTCGTTCTGCTTATGTTTTTATATGTGTTGATACTTCTCATTCTAATGTGATCATTATTTTGCGCTTTCTATTAATTTGATCTATATGTATTATAATACTAAGCTATGTTTTATGTTCATTTTCAAGGATTGAATGCGTCATTATTTAAAGTGTTTTGAAACTTGAATTAAGCACTATATAAATTGTATGTATTATTATTGCTTTTCAAAGATACAGTCAACTTCCCCTAAATTTTATTTTGTTGGTAGCTTCGACTTGGAGAAGAATCAACTTATGAGGAATAAATACAAAAGAATTTAATGTAGAGAACTTGATAAGACATTAAACATAGGCGATAACATAAATTGTGCGACTTTGTAGAAATCGCTTGCCAACTGCAGTAAATTGTCAATCAAGATTATTTTGTTGTATTTAAGTCATGTGCATTTTGGAAAATTGTGGTGATACTTACATAAAGGAATTTTGTTCTAAATGTGGAATCAAGTTTATGTAAAGCAACAGATTGCTGGAAGTTATTCTAAGAGTCCCATGTTGTCTAAATTAAGTACAGAAATGCACTTGACAGTAAAGGTCTTGTACATGGACCTTTTATTGATATTTAGGAACTTATGTTGTCATGTATATTTGCTTAATACATCAGCTATGCACTTTTTAGAATACACTTTATCAGGTCATCTAATTGTCTTGTTTTGTCATTTAATTTCATCTTCCAGAAGAAAAGAAAAGGAGATAATCAAGCAACAGAGCAAGTAGTAGGTGCGTATAAAACAAAATATTTTATACCCCAAGTATTTTGTTCCAAACAGGATGAAAATAGAAGACATACATGTATATTAGTGATGTATAGATGACTTTTTAAAAAAATATTTCATTAATATTAATAATTTGTAATAATCTGGAGGTGAAGTTCTTTGGTGATTTGGCTATGTTCAAAAGACTTTGTATTCTATGATATTTTTAAATATTTCTATCATATATGTATGAATAATTCGTAATAATCTGTAGGTAAATTTCTTTGGCAATTTGGCTATGTTCAAAAGACTTTTTATTCTATGAATTCTCTTTTTTTATCATGCATATAATTTGTAACAATCTGGAGGTGTATTTCTTTGGTGATTTGGTAATATGTTCAATACCTTAAATTTTATTTCTGTAGATGCAGATTGTAAATTGAAAGATCCAAAGAGCACAAAGGTTCCAGGACTGGATATCAAGGTATATATAGAAATTGTGATTTTTTTTTCCTAGGGAGATTGTTAGATGATTACAAATTTTTACAGGTTTTGGGGGCAATTTCAAAGCCTGCCATGCTCAAAAGAAATCTTACAACCTGCCCTTTTCCCCAGTAGTCTCATTGTTTTCATCTTTTTTCTGTAGTAGTGTAGTGATTCTGACTCTCGCTTTTCAACCAGAGGGTCGTAAGTTTGAATCCCACCTAGGGCATCAATTTCCTTCAGCAAGAAATTCATTCACATTGTGCTGCATAGGACCCAGGTGAGGTAAATGGGGACGGCAGGAAGATATTCCTTGTAATGCGGAGCGCCGTAATGGCTGCCAGCCAGAGCCGGGTAATAGTGAGTGTAAAGCTTTCAGCGCCATGAGCACCGATAAGGTGGACCTGTGCGCTATACAAGTAGCCACCATTATTATTATTATTATTAAATTTTAAAGCACTCTGGAACTCTTTGTTTTTAATATATATATATAATCTATATTATTATTAATCTATTAGAAAGACATCAATCATCTTATTATGTGCTATTCCTATTTACAGGTGAGAGAACATTGTCTGCAGCTCTTGGAGAAGGCGTTAAGAGAGAACGTTCGGGCTGCCTTCTCAGACGATTCTCATGGGACGAGCTCCATGTAAGTGAGAAAAAGCCAAATAGATCTTTAAAGAACTGGTTCAGATATTTTGAAGACTGAAATTGTGTTTGCAAAAGAGAGAGAGAGACACTTGAGTTTTTATGTGTTTCAATTGGAAATGAATATTTCCTTTTGAAATTAATCTTATCATCTGAAAAAGGTGACCAGTGCTCTTCTAGAATTTCCTAGAGAGTGGAACTGAAATGTAACTTCCATAGAGAAGACAAAGGAAAAAGCTTCTCTGTGCGGTCAGTCCCTCACCCAAGTTGTGCTATCAAATCAATAATTGTAAACATTTCTGTAACCTTTTATCACTTGAAGGTACACAGTGCCTGAAATAAAGTGGTAATAACTTGCAAATGTAATGATGGAGTTCACAACAGACCATTTATACATGCATAGAATAATAATGAGATTTTGCTTCTATGGATCTCTCATATTGTAAAACGTTTATGATATATCAGAGTATATTCTGTCATCATGATTTATTATTTTTAGCAATTTTATTTACAAGTAATGATCACTTCTTACTTTGTTTTTATTTACTTAACTGTTTTGTTATATTTTTCCAGTGAGTGCAAAGCCCAAAGGTGTGCAATAGCAGCTGAGTACAGTGCAATTCAAGCAGCGAAGACCTGCAATCTATACAAAGCCAAAGTCTTCAGCCAGGTGAGGAAATAAACACAACATTATCATTCTTAAAATCTCAAATACAATTTGTAATTGAGTTGAAGAGATAGGTTTCGTTCTAGAAATTCCTGAGCAAACAATGTTATGCCTTTGGATATCAGAATTATTCAATTTTATGATGAAGTGTTATTCAATTTTATGATCAAGTGTTATTTTTTAACGTGTGTTATGCCTAAATAAAATGAAAGGAATTTGGAAATGAAACCCAACAAATTGTACTGTTTAAGACTCCAATTCTATTCTCTTAGCCTGTGCATATTTATTGAAATCATGTGATAGTGCNGCCTGTGCATATTTATTGAAATCATGTGATAGTGCAATCCTATGATTTATAACCCAATTGGCCCTTCTATTTGTGTGTTTGCTTGTGAATAATTATGTAAATCATGTACGTTCAACTCCCAATGTGGAACCTTTGTGACATACGGATGTATACTGTATTTACAGTAGCTGAAATTTTTTGCTAATTTCACGACCATAAATTCACTACCATAAATTCACTAAAATTTCCACTCAGTTTGATGCCCATTTACTTCTGTACAATGATCTTTCAAAAACCTGAAAATAACAACCTGCAAAAATATGAAAATATTTGTAAATACCTAAGAAATTATGTGAATTTGCTAAAATTTATGTAAGCTAAAATATTGGCTTTTACAGTATTTTTCTTCATTCATGTCTAATTTGGAAAACAGAGGTAATGCTCGTCAATTCATGAAATGAAAAAAAATAGGAAAAAGGTTAGGATCTTATTTACAAACAGGATTGACCAATTTACAGAATTACTATTATTTACTTTCTTACTTTACTTTCTATTTACTATTTACATTTTTATTTCATGTGTGTAAAATATGATACCAATTTCCTTCCACAGGTTGGTGAAGTGAATAAGAGGACCAAAGAAGGCCGGCTGCATGATCTCTTTCTTTCCACTACAGATGATGATGTCACTTTCAATGAGGACACTTCACAAAGGGTAAGTGTCAGAAACAATCATCTTGAGTGTCTAATTTTTTCTTTACCCTGCACTGGGTAGAGAAGATGTAATTGCGGTCATAAAATGATTTTAGTAGTGACATGTCTCCTCTTGATTTGTTATGTACCTGAGCTACAGGTTCTGAAAATCTATATAGTATCAATAGATCACACCATGGGGCCATTTTCATCATCATCATAATCATCATCATCATCATCATCATCATCGTATCATCATCTTATCATTTATTAAGGTTGAGTTGTATATTGCACTGAAGATTAACATTTTTTTTTCTATGAATAGTTGTCTTCAAGCTCAACATCCAGTGGACCACGGTTGCCGTCACTCTCTGGATTCTGCACCGCCTCCTCTTTACTCGCCGCCCAAGCACCCCAGAAGGGATTGGACAAGCAGACGACTATAAAGCTAGGGTCCTCCAAAGGGAGTGGTGCTACCAAGAAACCAGGGACTAAAGTTGAATCTGCAGGAGGATTTGTAAAGGCGTCGTCTCTGGTGAACTCTAATAGCTCTGGAGCAGGCAAGAAGAAGAGGCTATCTGTTGCCAAGGAGAATGGAGGGAGAACAGAAGATGCTGGTGGGATGGGAGGATTGTGGGATGGAGGAGGAGGAGGAGGAGGAGGTGGAGGAGCATCTCACGATGAAGAGGATGAAGGGATGGAGTGCGTTGAGGGCTTCGAGGATGGTGACTGCGATGACAATCTTGGGTGCAGTTTCATGGAGGGAGAAGAATTCGATGTTGACGAGTATCATCCATCAGATGCAGAAATAGAAGATGAAGATGATGAGGTTACCATGGCAACAAATGGTGATGAAAAGAGGAAGAGCAATGAAATTGACTCAGATGTTGTCCTAGATGAGGATAGTGTGAAGGACAGCTCAAATTGCTCAGAGCAAAGGACTAAATGTCATAATTCACACCCTCAACAGTCAGAAAGACTAGAACACCAGCATACCAGTGAACCAGGTCAATTTAGTGCCAAACAAAAAGTTGATTTGCATCTTGTCGAACCTCGAGGGAAAGGAACGCAGTTAGGGGAATTGCAATGTGAGGAAAGCAAAACAGACTTTTCAGACACAGACAATAGCTCATCAATAGGAAGCAGGGACAAATCTTTCTCTCAAATTGGCAACTCTTCAAAGGATCATGCCAAAGAGATGGCATTAACGCATACATCAGAAAGTGCAAATGATGTTCTTCAAAATGGACTTATGGGATCAGACCATTTTGCCTCTAGTGCAATCAGGCTATCAGAAGGTGATGCGGAGTGTAGCGGAGTTGGTGCAGAACACACAGCTATTGATAATGAGGTGAGTGATTTACAAAATTGTTGTTTGTTATTCTAACTGTCCAGAGCATAGGAGAATGTTTGAAAACACTAAATAGTGACAAGCACATCATCATTCTCTTCAAAGCTGCTTATAATACCATCAAATTTTATCATTGCTTCATGATGACTTGATTTTATGCCGGTAGGCACGGCAGGGTTGTTAGATAAATTAGGAAGCACCTAGCATAGAGAAACTTATTGATAATCATGTCAAATACATCACAGATACCACTCTGTAGGAAGTTTTGGTGAGAATCTTGTGTACAAAAGCATATGTAAGTGGCAATTGCCATGCAATTTTCTCACTATTTAAGAAAATTTCATCTACCGGTATCTTCACCTAATACATGTAGACCTAGATATAATTTAATTTAAATTTGGACTGTCATAGTTTTGTCATATCTGTGACGTGATTGAATTTTCTAAAAATTTTCTGCAGATCAAGTCATCCCTCAGCACAAGACATTTGAATCCGAGCGATGACACTGCAAGTGGTAGCCCGAGAAAGCGTGTAACCTTTGACCCGGATGTGGAGGACAATGAGAGGGAGCCCGGCACATCGCTGGAAGACAAGCGTCTAGAGGAGAAGCTCTCCCAAGGGCTCAACAAGATAGTTGCAGATGCTGTTGTGAAATACCTCACCCCTTACTACAAGGAAGGCAAAGTTGCTTCCAAGGTAATTTTA